>VDFB02061666.1:0-91687 GCA_007258455.2 Sequoia sempervirens
GGAGAGAAGGAGAGAATGTTTGAAGGAAGGTGGGGATAAAGGTAAGGACAGGTGTCATGCTTAAAATGACTAATATATATATATATATATATATATATATATTAATTTAGCTGAAAGGAAGATTCTTTAAAAGTGTATATATATATATATTAGTTCATTTACTAATTTGAATGTTATTAAATTATATATATATTTATATATATAAACATATTTAATTAAACAAATTAATAATATTAAATATATTTCTATTGTATTAATTTTGTATAACTTATTCTTATATTCTCAAACTCTTTATTACTGATCAACATTTACACTTACAACAACTTAAGTGTTTGTCTCTTAACTTACTTTCATCATTATCATAAAATCGAAAACAACATTATCAAAATAACTGGAATTAATTATCATAATAAAACAATAGTATAATTTATCAAATCGTTACATCCTTATTGTTATTTTATTTTATTTTACTATTGATTTATATTTTATTCAACATGATAATTACCTTTTCAATATTCTATATTTATTTATTTTCTTTTAATTATCCAATATACCTTTTAACTTTAATAATTTCATTTAAATGTCGTGATTTGATTAGAGATGTTTATTGACTAGACTTAATCAAATGAAATCAAGGTCCAAACAATACCTAACTTCTCAACAAGTTGAAAAGCATCACCAAGACAACACAAACGGAGGGCACTACATTAGTGGAGGAGAGGGTAAGTAATTCAATATTTTGACTTGAAGTGGGATCATTCATAGATCTCCACCTAGCTTCAAACAAGTGTGGTGCTTGCCTTCTCTTGAAAGCGGGCAAATTGAAACTCACTCCAAACTTGTGAGTACTAGAGTAGGTTACAATAAAAGATCCCTCAAACAATGACCGTTGACAATTTTAAGGCCATTTAGGCCAACTTTATCTATAAGACCTATAAAATTATATAACTAGACTATTTCTATGATTGTTGAGATTTATCATGTTGTTGTTATTGCTCCCCATCTTTTTGGTTTTCAGTTTTAGTTAGTTTTCATTGGGATTTTCCTTTACCAGAATAAGAAATGTTCTACTTAATACTATTTTTATGTATAGAAAACATATTTAGTCTTTCATGTTGTCTATATGAGGCAACATAAAGCTTTATAGAATTTTTTGTTTTGTTTTAAAGAACATTTGTGAAATCATTTCATGTTGTTTGTACCTTATGAAAAGTGTCAACAGAGAAGACCAATAAAGCATTCGATCAATCCTCAAAAGTCATGACATTATCTCTTAAAGTGAAGTTCAACAATGCATAAATTAAGCATGGGATGAATGACAATAAAATCTTACTCCCTTAAGAAGTTTTGATTAGAAATGTAAATATAAGCCCAAGGAATGCATTTAGTTTTTGGATTTCAATGTAAGTGAATATGTTATTGAATTAAAAGTTCTTGTTTGGTATATAAAAACAAACAGATTATATATGTATTATATCTTATATATTATGTAAGACTCAAATTTTTTTGGGTCGCTTCGAGATGAATGGATCTATCTTACGTATGTGGGCTTGGATTTTGATATTAATTATGTCAAGCATGGATCTAGAACAATCTTGTACTTGCAAGATTGGATCGAGACAAAGGAACAATAAAATCATAAAGTATCTATTAAATATGTTTGTGTTTATTTGAATTTATATAGTATATATTAATTAAGTTTATGTTTCTTTTTCCTGTTTGTGGATTCCATTTGAACTCATGCTATATCATATTTTGATGTGAGCTTGTGCAATATATGCATGCTCAAGCTAGATCTACTAACATCACCCTAAAGGGCCTTGGAAGTATCTACCTTATTATTTATGAGAAACACAATTGTGTAATTTATAATAATGCTACATTATCATTTTTAATAATTTATGAAAAATAGGAACAATCAAATATCAAAAAATATTTTTTCTTAGTCTTACCATTACTGTATAACTTTCATATGATCACTATTTACGAGAAAATTATGATTTTTTTCTTTTCTATGGATTCCATTTGAACTCATGTTATACCATATTTTGATGTGAGCTTGTGCAATATATGCATACTCAAGCTAGATCTACTAACATCACCCTAAAGGGTCCTGGAAGTATCTACCTTATTATTTATGAGAAACACAATTGTGTAATTTATAATGATGCCACATTATCACTTTTTAATAATTTATGAAAAATAGGAACAATCAAACATCAAAGAATATGTAACAACCCTTTGTGGGAAACTCAGTTTATGGGGGACCTATTGTGCTAAACTGAGTGACCTCCAGATTTTAAAGAAGTCGACTTCTTCTGTAATTAGGGTTTTGGAATGGGAAATAGAAGTAGATATAAAAATAAAAGCTATAACTAGGGGGATACGCCAAAATTTAAATAAAAGGAATGATAAACCTATCTTTTGGATATAGTCTAAGGGCCCACTTAGCAATTTACCATGTCTTAGAATAACATAAATTAAGGATTGTAGCATGAACAACTCATTCAATGACATAAAATAATAATCATACCTATTTACTGAAAAGAAAAGTCAAAAGACATGATCTAAACCAGCAAATGTGCATTCAAATTATAGAAGTATGACAAATAAACCACTCAAACACTAATGGAATAGTATAAATTTTATCAATAGCATAAGAAATAGAGAGGCTGAACAATGGCATAGTCTGTGAGTTCTTGCAATAATCTAAACAATAAAGGCCTGGTCTCTCCAAAAATCCTATAATTCTAAACTAGTGAAGCTTGAAAAGCATGTAGCATTAGCATGTAATATTCAAACTCGAAACCTCCAACTTCTTGAACCAGGAATAGGAACCCTTCTTTAGAAGCAAAGGGTAGTATTTATAGTGAGCCTTCCACCGCCTGGCGAGCAACAACTGAAAAGATTCAAAATCCTGGGCAATGATGTTGAGGCAATGATTTCTCTCAGCCATTGTAATAGAAAAGATTCAAGACACAACATTCGGTTGCCCTCCATTCAGGTGTGTCCCCTGGGAATGATGGCAGTGGTCCCAACAAAGTCTTGTGCAAACAAGTGTCGCCTCCTTGGATAGGCAATTAGAACATGTGGCAGCATATTGCAGCCCTTTGTTCACTTTATTCCTTTGTTGAAGAAGTTTGCACTAAAGGGACGCGTGGCAGCATATTGCTTCCTACGGCCGATTTACCCTTTCTCTATTGAAAACTTGAATTGAGATGACACGTAGCAATAATGTTTGATATATACACTACTTGTGGAGCGCACCAAACCTTTTTGTGAATGGGAGCTATGTGGCACACGAGTTGGGACTGACGAGAAAGTGAAAGGAAGCAATCAAAATAACTTGTGGTGAAGACACATGGGAGCATATCAGGGGCCGATAGAAGAGCAAGGAAAAAAGATCCTTCAGAGAGTGATGAGAAAACACGTGGTAGAGGCCATGGTAACAATCAAAAGGGGGCCGATGAATTTATTTGAAGGAATGGGTCGGCACTTAGCCAAAAACCAAAACTCGAAGGGAGCATGGTGAATCTTGTATTCACAGCTTTTGGCGACTATCAAGGGCATTTCGCTTAGAGGAACGAGGAACCCAAAATTTTCTCTAGTTTGCAAACCAGAGTACCATCCATTAGTGATGGAATTAGAGCTTGGAAATGGCTGCCTGTAGGGGTGGCCAGTCATCCTCGGATGGTCTCACTATATTGCACAAATTCTCCTGCGCTCTGCCCAAGTTGAGTGTTTCTTTATAAGGCAGTGTCTCAAGTAAATCGACCCTCGCCTCGTAATGGAAAAGCAGTTGCGCAAGAGGATGAATAATACCTTCAATTTTTGCTATAGTAAGAGGATGGCTGAAACTATGGAAAGTGGTTGGGTCTTGCTCCTTCTCTTCAATTCTTTATAAAATCTGTTCGGCTATGGTGATCGACCCATCTTCCAAAAATAGAGACAGCAGACCCATCTTGTTCAACTCGGAGAAATTTTCCTACATGTCATCCATTTTCTGGTTCAAAGTAGCTACGGCTGCTTTAGTTTGCTAGAAGGCCAAGTGGAAATGGATGAACTTGTTTGTCGTCTAGGTAGCAATATCCCAATCTTCGATCCCTACTTTAGCTAGGTCTTCATCAGAGACCGAATATAGCTTGGTCAACAAACTCTTTGCTTCTAGAACCTTCTCTAAGATGAACCATGGGAATTGCTCAATTGTTCCATGAACCTCGTGGCTCAATTTTGTTTCCTTTGAGATGGACTAGAGCATTGGCTATAGTATTAGGCAGAATGTTTTAAACATTTCCCAATAGGAAATATATAGCTGACGAGCCAATGGGATGAGGTCCGGCTGCGCAGAGGAGGCTTGGAGAGAGCTCTTTAGAGAGGTGATCTTCACATCCTTTGAGTTAGTAACCTCTATTAATTTTGCATTTCTCTTTTTTGCGGATGCAAGTTGCTCCCTGAAGCTACTTATCTCTTTATACTAGTTCTCCTCAGCTCGAGCATGGTTTTCCAATTCTGTGTCAAGAGAGGACTTTGCCTCTTGAAGCTCCTTTTCTAACTAGGCCTTTTGGCCCTTAAATCCCATATGATCCTTTTTTAATTCCTGCTCATATAGAGCACATTGAGTTGCTAACTCTTTATCCTTTTGTTGCAGATTTTTCTCTGTCGAGGTCAATTGGCTTTGATATTTTTGGTTCCTTGCCTGTAGCTTGTTGATTAGTGTGGAGTCAATGGAATGGGACTTATTGAGTTTATCTTGGGGTTTACTCTACTCCAAATCTTCCACTCACACTTTCTTAGACAAGTACGCAACCTCTGCTTCTAGTGATTTCTCCTTCGTTTCCAAAAAAATGACCTTTTTCTTCACAAGCTTTAGCTGCTCCTTTTTCTTCAATTGATGGCCAAACTTTAGGAAGTCAGTCGTCACCACCCGCTATGTTTCCTCCATGAGTTCTACCTTATCCTGCAGTCGGGCTGTGGCTAGATCAAGCCCCATGGAATACATGTGGTAATCACTCGAGAGCATCTCGCTCTGTGGTTTGACAACATTCAGATACATGGTGATGAAATTCAAGGTTTGTTGCACGTCATTGTAAACTGTATACACCTTAGACTATGCCTCCTTTTTATCAATATCCTTTGCCTTTCGCTTTTGGATCCTAAGGGCTCATATTTTGTTTGTGGCTTCTCCCTGGGATATGAATTCAGATGGTGACTGAACTAGTTTTCCAGCAATAGGTGCACTGGGAGGCAAGGAAAAAGGGAATACAAGTGTAGAAGGCCCTTGCATTTTCTTTGATGGGAGATTGACAATTTTCAGGGAGAAAAAGGGAACTTGCCATAGTTCAGTTTGTGAACCAGTGGAAGGGCTCATCAATTACTGTAATGATGGGGTAGTCATAATCGAGTCCGTTTGCTAGGCATACTTGTTCAGACCTAATGTAGCAGAGGAAATAGGGGTTCCAATGGCAGCTGAGCTTTCAGAAAGAGAGGTGAGGAGAGATTGAGTAGTGACGGCTAGTGTTAAGGTTCACAGAGGTGTTAAGATAGATCTAGCCCAGTTTGGGTGAATTGGTTGAAACCTACCACAAACATTATGGTAGGGGCAGAGAAAGTAGGGCCGCCACTCATTATAAGGGGAATTTTCAAAATGGAAGAGGATACCAAAGATTGGGAAGTAAGAAAAGATAAAGCAAAAATTACCTGTTGACTGGATGATGGCAGTGCTCCACTTGTTGTTGGCTCCTTACTTGCTTCGAGCTCCTGGCTCACTGTGAACACTTGGCTTGCAGCGGCTCCTTATGATTCTTCTCCTGGAATAGCTTTTGCATGCTGTCGCTTAGCGGGCGGGGTGTCTCCCACTTCTATAGACCCCGGTTGTTTTTGTTGGGGCAATCTTGTTGATTTTGAGGCCCAGGTGAGTGTCTGTGAGGCTCATGACATATTGAGTCACACATTTGAAGTGACATAGGCAAACTACCCTGTAGACTTCCTCCTTTGCTGGGTGGAGGATGTTGATGTCTCAGCTTCCTCTTTCACCTACTCTTCTCCTTCATCGGGGTTGTTTCCTACACTATCGCTTGAGTCAGAAATAGGGTGCTCATCATCCCAAAGCTTGTCAAACTATTTATCCTCCTTTATGCTTTCATAAGGATCATCAAGCCATTTTGTTTCCTGGTGATATATCCAGAAGGCTCTGATCCTTTCATTAGTCCATTCCTCTTCATTTCTCAACTTATTGTATAGAGTTTTTCCCATTTTGAGGTTCTCATTATAATCTGCCACAAGGAAATAGAACCTATGCCACGGTGGCCTATTGTCTTTCGTGGGGATATGAATCAAGTCAACTAATAATTCATCTTCATCTTCTAGCGGGCTACGCCTCCACTCCTAGTAAGGCCGAGGGTTGTGAGTTACTTTGAGGTGCTCATAAGGCAAATCATTGAAAGGGTTGTAATCCACTTGTCACATATCATTACCAACCCTAAATGAGCTAGTTTATCTTGCAATAGCAGGTGTGTCTGCTTCTTTTTCATAGCCATTATTTTGAAACTTTGCGGGCAAGCAAAGAATCCCTTCCTCTTGACATTTTCACTTTGTAGAAGGTAATATCAATAATGCACGCCTTCCAAAACAATTCAAGGGCCAACACTCGATTAGTCACACATGTTGGAAGGTGGAATGGTTCCTCAATGAAGCCTTGCACTCGGATGAATGTAAAATCCACTCTGAAAAACCAATCACATTTGGGGGTGAAATTCTACATAAACTCTGTCTGAGTCAAGGTGAGCTGATTAATACACTCCTCCCCTTGCAAATCTTGCAAAATTGAGGTCAAGAAATAATCTAAAAATGCGTAATAATCAAAGGTAGAAGAGAGGAGAGGGGTCTAGACAGAAACTAGCTTTTTCCTTTTCTTTTCGTCAAAGATAGACAACTTTACCTGCTTATCAAAGAAATCAGGGTTTTGATACAAAAACATATGAGCAAGATAGGAGAGAAATCTAAACTTTCGTTCAACTTGATATTTGTTAATTTTCTCTATCATTTTTTCTAAGAGGTATTCCCCGAAATCATACCAAAAATAATATTTTTTCCTACGGAATTGGAAAGTCGGGCCCAATTGAAAAGTGTGCACCTCTTGGTTGGTGTCCAAACCGAAAACAAATGCCATCATTGAAAAGGAATCTTGCAAGTCTTCCTTGAAAGTGATGTGTGGAGCAGGAATTCTTAGCAGCTTCCCCTATTCTGCTTCAATCCTTCTCGTTTCTTTGTTGTAAAACTCCAAAGCCTTATTTTGGGTGCTCCATATATGATCCCCTTTCTTTGGAGTAAATGTTTCTACTTCCATCCCTCTTTGCACAGGATCTGGAATGCACAACATATTCCAGATGGCAGCCAGGCTGATGTTGACTAACAGAGTTCGGCCCTCAATAGTGTTGGTACTTGGGTTGAAACACTTGATGGCCGCATCGACTAATTCTAGGCAATAGTTTACAGATGGGACCATATATTGAGGAAACCCATTGAACCATACCTTTTTTGTCATCGAAATTACCTTTGACACCTTCATTTTTTCGCAGGTCGCTTCCCTCAATCCTTTAGGGTTCTTTGTGAGAAAGGGATCATGAATATTATCCCAATCTTCCTGAACTAAGCTTTGGTCTCTATAGTTTTTGGGCTTGTCCAATTGCCTTGTGTTTTCCCATTTTGGCTTGCCGGTAATACCTGGTGTAGCATAAGAAATATTCTCAAAGACATTAACGGCTGGTGCTCCTCGCAGAGCTTTAGCTAAGCTTTGTGTCATTACTTGCCTAACTTCTTGGCTTGAACTTTTTCCATTGTTGAATTGCAGGAAGCTTTTTGCTTTAGCTTGAATTCTTCTGCAACTTTACTTTGGCTTTGGCTATGCACTAGAACTTTTTCTTTTTGCTTTGAGTATCGTTCTTGAAAGAAAGCCTTTAAGTGCTTTAAAAATTTTACATGCAATACCTTGTGATCTTTTTTCAAGGTGGTAGATGGGAGTTACCTTTTTTCATTTAATTTGACATGTACTGCCAACCCTTTGGCTTGTGTGAGATGAATTAATTGCCATTTTGGAGTGACAAGAATTCATAATTGCAATTAGCAACCGTATTGTACATCATAATTTTCTTGGAACTTGAGCCAATGCCTTGCTAATAGCTTAAGCATTCGTATGCGTTGGCAATTAATATCCTAAAAGGAATGATTAAGCCAAAGATGCACTCAACATTTGAAAAGATACGAGATCTACCTTGGAGTAAGCAAAATACCTGGAGAATGACACCTCAGTCCTTGGTCGTGCATAACACCGTCGATTGCTGCCACCAGCTTAGACTAATTAATTAACCCTTTTTTTTTTTGCACATAGCAAACTATACTCAACAAACGCAACTGGGTGGGAATTTTGAGCAAGCCTAGGCACAATTTTCAAGTTGGTACTCGATTAACATCACATTTATGGAAAGCAAATTACCATGCCTTTTCTCACTTTTTCTATAAATAGGCATCTAAGCAGTAGCGAAATCACACTTAGCAATTTGAGCAGAATTGGTATTAGGTAATTGGTGTAGCAGTTTAGCATTTGCAGTTGCGTAGCATTCTCATAGGCTAGACTTAGGTGCTTTGCAGAGATAGTTTTAAGGTATTTGCAAAGAGTCTAACAAGATGAACACCCCAATTAGGCTAGTGTCACATAAGTCTCAGACTTCCTTCTTAGGTGAGATTTCTACCAGTCGCTTAAAAAGGATGATGAAGAACAAGCACTCGTTGTCCATCATAGCCATAAAATGGGTCTTGGGATGGGACTACCTTGAGTATGAGGACAAATATAGAGTTAACACTAATGTGTGCTCACACTTTTTTGCCTCCATGCTAGATATAGGAGTTCCCAAGCCTTTGATCTTGCATCTGGTGAAGGAAATTTTCCCCAAGAAGCACCTGAACGGCCTTAGGGAGTTCGTTGCAAACGCTGCACATGGTGGGGGAATTCCGACTACAAGCGACCCTCAGAGGTTCATAGAAGAGGACGCGATCATGCCATGGCTGCCATTTCTAAGTGACTTTTTCCTCCAGTCACAAGATGAGCATCGCCAAAGGGTCACTCGAGCCTACCACTTCCTATTTTGTATCTACAACGTGGTGCAATTCTATGACATCGACTGGTACACAAACTTCAGGAACCTGGTGCTCCCTCCGCCTACTTTTGTTCCATTGGATGATGTTGTTGCTACTGAAAATGCCCCTGTGGATGAGGATATTGTGGATGCTACCATTGATGTTTCCATTTTTGCTACTCATGCTGTGAACTAAATACTTGCATTTTTTTCTTTTTGCTTTCTAATATCTCATAGTGATTAGTCTATTTTTTGTATACATGCCTGAAAAAGGCTTTCGTAAAATATATAAAAGAAGTAGAATAGATATATATACTTTTTGGAAGCGTGGCCTTATGAGCCATTTTGAAATTGTAAATATCGAAGCATATATAATGAAAATATATATTTATGTAATCATCTTGTTGACTTCTTTTGGATTCTGCAACTAGGTCATCTTTTCTTTTCACCATGTATGCTTGAATTTAGTTTTGCATGTGGGTGCTTTAATTTTTCTGTTCGGCTCAGCTATTAGTTTATTTCCCTTACTCTCTGCAATAATGGGTCACTTGTTCTTTTCCACCTCAAACTATAGAATAAATAAAAAGACTGGCCAACAAAACAAAAGGGAAAGAAGGGAAAAGCATATAAACATATTTACATGGGTATGGTAAGCAAGCTTAATTGAATAATTTCAAGTCAATTATGTTGACTGGAATTCCCAGTGCTTCTTTTTCCATAGTTTCTAACTCATATGAATTGTTCTCTTTGCATTGAATTATTCTAAATGGGCTTTCCCAAAGGCTATCAAACTTTTTGTGCTGACCCAGTTTCGTAGCCCTTTCATTATATTTTAGCACTAAGTCTCCACACTTTAAACCTTGCTTGGACGCTTTCTTGTCAAACCACCTTTTAACCACTTGTTGGTGGTTAGTCATGGATGTTAGGTACTTTTCTCTTTTTTCTTGTACTTCTAGCAACTTTGCTAACCGAACCTCCATTGCGCCGTTTTGCTCCACCTCAAGAGATTTTAGCAATTGCAGCACTGGAATCTCCATAGAGATAGGAAATAATGCCTCTCTTCCATAAACTAGCTCATATGGTGATGTCTTGAGGACTTGCTTTAGAGTTATGTGGTCCGCCCATAGTGATGCTCGGAGGTTTTTGTGCCACTCCCTTTGATATTCTGACCCAATTCTTTTGAGGAGTTAGACCAGATTCTTGTTTGTTGATGCGACTAAGTCATTCCCCTGCGGGTAGTAATTTGATGATGTTTTAAGGAATATTTCGTGTGTAAGTGTGAATTGACTTACCTTGGATCCTAGGAAAGCTTTAGGATTATCGGAGATGATAGTTTTGCATGGGCCAAATCTTGTCACCAGTTCCTCCAGGAAATCCACTATCTCTGCCTCTGTCGCATTCTTTAGTGGCATGGCTTCGATCCATCTCGTGAAGCAGTCTGTGGTCATTAAGATCCATTTATGTCCTGTGTTGGAGGCTAGTTTGATCATTCTGATGAATTCCAAACCCCATTGCGCAAATGGCTCATCAACTGCTATCGGATTGAGAGGCATTGCAGAATCATTGAATAGCGTCGGCCAAAAGTACCCCGCGCACATGATTTTGATAGTGGTTGTCTTTGCAGAGAAATTCCCACCCGTGTAACTGTTGTGGTAAGTGTTGAGGATCCTTTTTTCTTGCTTTTTGGTAACACATCACAATAGAATTCCATTGAAATTTCTCTTAAAAAAGATGCCTTCAATGAGCGTGAATCCACTATTTTGCAGTCGGTTGAATCTCCTCTTCTAAGAAGGAAGGCCCGATGGATATTTTCCTATATGCATAAATCTTATTCTATCTGCCAGCCAACAACCTTCAAACTCTGACTTGTTCATTAGAACCAGTTTCGACTGCTCTTCTTTGGTGGCCATTTCTTCATCGTGTGCAAGATATTTACACATTCCTCTTCCTCGAACAATTTTTGTAGGTTTGACCTCAATGTTGTACTTGAAGATCTTGGTGATCCAATTGGCTCTTTTCTCGGTGATTTCTCCTTCCATGATGTATTCACGCACACTAGAATGTGCAACATAGATAATCACTTTATTGCAGGAGATTAAGTGTCGGAACTTCTTGAGTCCCTTAACTATGGCAAATAACTGCATCTCTACAAAGTTGTAGTTTGTTTCATATTCCTTCAGGGTCTGGGAGTGAAATGCTATCAGATGTTCTCCCTTGCCCTCGTCATCTTTCTGAGTTAAGATAGTAGCAATGCTTGACTTGCTACTGAATACATACATTATGAAGTCCTTTGATAAGTTTGGGTTGACTAGAACAAGAGTGGAAGAGATAGCATCCTTGACTTTTTCAAAGGCTTCTCTGACTTCTTTTGTCCATTTAAATATTTGATCCTTTTTTAGCATTAGGGTAATTGGACTAATTATTCTTGCAAAATTAGAAATAAATTTGCTAATGAAATTTACCTTCCCCAAGAAGGAATGAACACCTTTCTTGTTGACCAAGAGAGGAAGCTCTTTGATTGCTTTAACCCACTTAGGATCAATTGAAATTCCTTCTTTGGACACTACGTGCCCTAGTAGTTTTCCTTGTGGTACTCTGAAGACACATTTTTTTGGGTTCAGGGATATCCCGAACTCTTGGAATTTCTTGAACACCATCTCCAAATGATCAAAATGATCATCCTTGGATATAGAGAACATTGTCAAATCATCCAAATAGATTAGGATAATCTTGTTGATTAGTTCACTAAAAGCGATAGATCCATTGCCTACTGAAAGGTAGCTCCTACATTTGAGAGGCCAAACAACATCTTAGCGTATGTGAATGTTCCCCACTTGGTAGTGAACATTGTCTTATGTTGATCCTCCTCTTTGACCCGGATATGATTGTAGCCAGAGAATCCATCTAACAGGGAAAACATCTCTGACCCTACTACCATTTGTAGTATTGACTCCATTAAAGGTAGCAGGTAATGATCCTTTATGGATGCTCTGTTTAGGTCCCAAAATTCCACACATAGGAAAATATCTCTATTTTTCTTTCAGACCGGGACCAAATTGGATACCCACGTGCTATGCTTGATTCAAAAGACAATCCACGACTAGATTAGCTTTGTTAATTCTTACGCCATTAGCGCTTCAATCTTGGGATTGACTAGCTTTTATTTTTGGCGGACAGGATTTGCACCTTCCACCAACTCTATTGTGTGTTGAATGATATTGGGATCATATCCCCTGAGGTCACCGTATGACCAGGCCACCACTCCATATTTATCACAAAATTCGATAAACCTTTCTTTATCATGATGTGGGACATCCTTCCTGACTTTGAGCTTTCTTCCATCTCTGACCTGAAGGTATACATAGTCACCTTTGTCTACTGCAAACCTTCATTTTTCATTTCTTGCATCATCACAATCGAAAAGGTTTTCGAGAGTGACCAATCCTTTTGGAAGCTTGTTGGATTTCAGCTGGATGATCTGTCCTTCATAGGCTTTGGTGATCTTCGGTTGGAGTTGGTTAGCAAATTCTCCCGACTTCTAGATGAACGAGGAAATGTGTTCATCACTATCAAACACTTGCCAGCTTTGGTCATTGTTTGGAATCACCGGTCAAACTATTACTCGTACAAAGTGTTTGTTGTGAATGAGATCGGAGGCAGGATCAAACTGAGATCCGATTGATTCCATACGATCTGCATCTGTATTTTGTTCTCGGGGCACCATCTGAATGTTGAAGGCTTCAAATCTCTCAATCAGGTCCCAAACTTGGTGTCTATAGGATCACATGCAGACATTCTTGGCTGCAGAAATTCCTCAGACTTGCTTGACTACTAGTTTGAAATCTCTGAACACCATTAGTTGCTTTATGCCCATCTATCCCACAAGGTTGATATCTTGCACTAGTCCTTCGTATTCAACTTCATTGTTCGATTAGGTGAACTAGAAGCAGAAAGACCTCTGTGTCTTTTCATTCTGTGGGGATATTAAACATATTCTTGCTCCTGAGCCATTCTTGCATCTTGCGTCGTCAAAGTGCAACCTCCACAGTTCTAAGACTTGACCACCTTCTAGTTTTTTGGAAACCTTCGAGAGCACTTGATCTTCATCGTAGATGACATAGGTTCCCAACCTAGTAGCATGGTAGTTGCCGAAAGGGTCAATATCTATATGTTTACTCATGAGAACATCTTGATCATTTGGGTCTTCGATCACTTTTTCATCTTCTAGTAGCTTAGTGCAATACATTTCTTGCTTGGTGATAGAGGTATGTGTGGCTTCAAAATTGATCATGGCTTCATTGGCTACATGTTCTGAATGTAAAGCTTGGGATTCTATCTTCATCTTCGCACCATGCTTGGTTCTAAGGATCAAATACGACCAATCTAGGGATAGATATCCGCCCACTTTTGAAGTAAATTCTTGGGATAGGCAGAGGCCGAACATGGGGGGAACATTTATGATCATAGTGTCTTGTGACACTGTGATACTAGGGCAAGAAAATAGGGTCAAGGCGAGTGCTTTTATGATGACTATGGTTTCGACTATGTTTCCATCAAGCTACATCACTCCTCTTTTTAAGGGTTCACAGTTGAGTCCTAAAGCTTCAGCTATTTGTTTAGGCATAACTGTGGTGCTAGCACCAGAATCAATCATGGCATTGTGTAATAATTTCTCCCCTATAATGAGAATTAAGAAGAAGGGTTGAGGCTTCAGCTTATCTCTTACTTCAGCAGGGGCTTCCACTGTGTTGTTTGTAAGAACTTTGGTAGAAGATGGTTGATCAACAACCCTTACTTTGGGAAACTTCTCCATTGGCATTGCGCTTACGTCTTCCCAGAGAGCCTTTTGTAGTAGCGTCTTCTATTTCGGGATGGATAGAATATCCCACAGTGACACATTAGTGAATGATTTCTTCAATTTTTCCACCACATTGAACGGTGGCAGATTTAGAGGTTTCTGCTCCTTTGCTCTTGTTATCACAACTTCCCTTCCCGGTGGATATTGCAAGTGTTGTAGAGGTACTAAGCGTTTGGTCAAAAGCACTTTTACATTGTGGACTGACTAGTTGTGGGACAACTGGTTCACCTGTAAATCTCCTCTTTGAGTGATTGTTGTAGTCATATTGTACTTGTGGTGCTTTAGATGTGGATGTATCATTGGAAAACATTGCTTCTTCTTCTTCCATCCATAAGAAGAGTGCATGGTTGGCAGAGATGTCCGCTTCTTGCTCTAGTGACATCCCTTGCATTTGTGCGGTGAGCACCGCATTGTCCATTTGTGAAGAGGTATACACATAGCTTTTGGGGTATGACATTGTGGCTTGGTTGTGATGCTCCGCCAACTTTTGTTATAGGTTGTTGTGCAGACAGTTTCGAGGCATGTGTGAATCACCGCAAGGGAAGCACCAACGGTTGGTGTCATCTGCTAAATTTTTTTTTCACATGGTCAGCTCTCTGCTCGAGCTTAGATTAGCGCTTTGTAGCGGAGTGGGTACTAGTATTATTTGATTTGTTGTTTGTGCCTGCGGATTTGTGTGGGCGCCTCCTTGGAACTGGTTTTTTTGGTAAGAGGACTATCTGCCTTGATAATTCTGGTAGGTAGGCTTTGGAGGTAGTGTTTGGTTGCACTTGATAACGGTTATCTCATTGACAATAGTTCGCAACATTTCTTTGAACTCGCTCATTTCCTCCTTTGAAGAGCCGGATGTAGAGGCAACATTTTGCAGCATACTTAGATACATGTACATGGATTGAGGAGGAGTTGGTGCACTAGTAGAAAGAATCTCCTGAGAAAGAACCAATATGTTGGGGAATATAGGAATGATGGGTTGAGGCAAAAATTTCTCGGCGTCTATCAAATTGTTCTCCGCTTTGATAGAGATGTTATATGCACCCGATAGCGTGGTTCCACCAAGAGACTGGATCATCATTGAAATGTTGAGATTGATAGACTTCAAGTAGAACATGAATGCCAGATCAGGTGGTGGGCGAATATCAACTTGAATCCTCTGCTAGCTTGTATGGAACTGAGCATTGAAGTCAACCATGGCTTCATGCGGAGCCCACTTTATGACTGAGAGCTGATAATATAGCAATGATCGATCTCCTTCATTTGAAAACCTCTGATAGAAAGGCTCCCCAAGCTCATCCCAGGTACTGATAGTGTTTACTTGCAATGTGTGATACCAATCCAGTGCCTTGCACTTGAAAGAGGCAGCAAGCAGCCTTAATGCCACATTTTGGGTTGTAACCTCATGTACCAAACATACGTTTGCAACATCTTGCAAATGTTCAGATGGTGTTCTTGAGCCATCTTTGGTGAATTTAGGTATAGCCTTTAGGGCAGAAATCAGGATAGCGGCCCAAACGATAGGCGCTACTAGTGTAACAAGAGGGATTTTGGTGTCCCATGCCACATAATTTCTATTAGTGGTAGGTAACATGGCTAACAGAAAAGGAGGAGGAAGTGGAACGTTCACTAATTGGGTCACAGGTTGTACTGTCCCTAATGGTAGTACTAATAAACCAGGATTATTTATTGTTTGGGACCTAGTAACAAGCTGATGGCTCATACACCCTTCTAAAAATTTGATTCATTTAAGCTCAATCCCACCGGGCTTGCTAGGAAAAAGAAAAAACTGTTGATGCCAAAAATTGGCAAGGTAACAACCCTTTGTGGGAAACTCGGTTTATGGGGGACCTATTGCACTAAACTGAGTGACCTCCAAATTTTAAAGAAGCTAACTTCTTCTATAATTGGGGTTTTGGAATGGGAAATGGAAGCAGATATAAAAATAAAAGCTATAACTAGGGCGATATGCCAGAATTTAGATAAAAGGCACGATAAGCCTATCTTTTGGATATAGTCTAAGGGCCCGCTTAGCAATTTACCATGTCTTAGAATAACAAAAATTAAGGATTGCAACATGAACAAATCATTCAATGAAATAAAATAATAATCATACCTATTTACTGAAAAGAAGAGTCAAAAGAAATGATCTAAACTAGCAAACGTGCATTCAAATTATAGAAGTACAAAAAATAAACCACTCAAACAATAATGGCACAGTATAAAGTTTATCAATAGCATAAGAAATAGAGAGGTTGAACAATGGCATAGTCTGTGAGTTCTTGCAATAGTCTAAACAATAAAGGCCTAGTCTCTCTAAAAATCCTATAATTCTAAACTAGTGAAGCTTGAAAAGCATGTAGCATGTAATATTCATACTCCAAACATCCAACTTCTTGAACCGGGAACAAGAACCCTTCTTCGAAAGAAAAGGGAAGTATTTATAGTGAGCCTTCCATCGCCTGGAGAACAACAACTAAAAAGATTCAGAATCCTAGGCAATGATGTTGATGCAATGATTTCTCTCGGTCGTTGTAACAGAAAAGATTCGAGACACAACATTTGGTCGCCCTCCATTCAGGTGCATCCCTTGTGAATGATGGCAATGGTCCCAGCAAAGTCCTGTGCAGACAAGTGTTGCCTCCTTGGATAGGCAGTTACAACATGTGGCGGCATATCACAACCCTTTGTTCGCTTTATTCCTTCGTTGAAGAAGCTTGCACTGAAGGGACGTGTGGCAGCATATTGCTGCCCGTGGCCGATTTACCATTTCTCTATTGAAAACCTATGCTGAGATGACACGTAGCAATAATGTTTGATATAGACACTGCCTGTGGGGCCCACCAAACCTTTTTGTGAATGGGAGCTATGTGGCATGCGAGCGGCAACCGACAAGGAAGTGAAAGGAAGCAATCAAAATAACCCGCGGTGAAGACACGTGGGAGCATATTGGGGGCCAATAGAAGAGAAAGGAAAAAAGATCCTTCAAAGAGCGATGAGAGGACATGTGGCAGAGGACGCGGTAACAATCAAAAGGGGGTCAATGAATTTATTTGAAGGCATGGGCCAACACTTAGAAAAAAACCAAAACCCGAAGGGAGCATGGTGAATTTCGTATTCACATATATACAAGATGAAATGAGCATGTGAAACACGAAACTAAATACATAATCAATAATCAAAAGGCCAAGGTGTGAATGAAACAAGGAAGCAATAGAAAAAATAGAATATAATCTACAATTATATAAGTATAAATATTGTGGATACTCATGAATCATTAAAAATAATTTAGGGGATCATCCTCATCTAAAAGGTCATCATCATAAGGAAAAAATCCTCATGTTTGACTTCATTCATGTTTTTTATATTTTTCTTTTTTGCTAGATTTTTTAATTACATGTATTTCATTTTTACAATCTTTCATTCTTGGTAGAAACACATGATCAAGTAGTGTCACAATAGGCTCTTCTATTCTTACCCAAATTTATAATTGCATCTTTACTTGTATTTGTGGTGGAATGATTGGTGTTCTATGCACCACAACTTCTTTTGGTACCCAATTAATCTTTTGGGAATGTAAAAATTTCTTACCACTTTTTTGTCTTTGTTCCTTTCATTTGATCATGGTTGATTTGTTCATTGTTGGGCACTTTATTCTTTATTTTTAATTTCCTCTTCTTATGTTTTTTTTTTTCTTGCTTGTCTATTGGTATACTTTAGAAATATCTTCTTCACTTTCATATGGAGGATCCTTTGGACTTACATCCTATACAAACCAAAGTAAAGTGGCTCTACCTCACATTTGGATCACATTTGGAATTTTTCCCATTCACATGCAATATATTTTCTAACAAAATAAATTCTTCTAAAATTGGCATAGATGTTTAATTTATGAATGTTAAAGTTGACGTTAATTTCGAATATTTAGGACTGAAGTGGTCATTTTTTATTATTTAAAAAAAATGTATAATTATTATAATACTCATAAAATTGGATACAATGTACCACCTAATGCAAATTACAAAAGTTCAAAAAAAAATTAAATTAACAAAAAATTCAGAAAAAATATAATGCATTAAAGTTATTTGAAAAAACATACATAAGAAGCACATTCTTTACGTTAGATTGACAACAATGTAACAATAAGATCTTAAAGTTTAGCATAATATTAATGAATATCAATCAACTAACTCAATAATATACATAAACAAATGGAAGATTTATAAATATGTGCATTGGTGAACGTTATATACTTACACCACCTAGAACCTTGACTTAGGTCATCCTTCATTTATTTCAAATTCCACATCTATTCATTGGCTAGATTGTGTAGGACATGAACACTCCTCATGATGCTTACCATGACATTCCCACTCACTCACATGGATCTTCCACCATCCTTCTTTTGAAGAATGGATAAATTGTATACAAAGAATGGATCAAGAGAAAATACTTGTAATAATGATAGTTAAGCTTCCACATTAGTAGAATGATAACTCAATCCAAAATTTCTATAATTGTAATCTAGTATTTGTAAGGCATTTAAGCTTCCAATCGACCAACACAACATATCATGCAACAATACAAAAAAAATACAAATTAACACTAAATAACATAAGAAACAACAAGCATTAGCAACAAATAAAATCAATATGATATAATACATGTAGCATAAATAATACCAAACCACCAATTGGATCAATGAAACAACGCTTTACCTCAATTTATCATAATGTCTCTCAATGCGCTAATTTTTATAATTTATATCAACAAATGATTACAAAAATGCTATATAGTTGACCAATAAGGTCATTCATCATATAGATCACATGGACAAGTCATTCAACATGTGGGTCAACAAGGTTAAGTAAAATAGGTGGGTCATGGTAGGACAACTCATTTATTTGTTCAATTCTTATTATAAATTCTACTTATCCTTTCTAATTCCTCTATTCACTTTCCTAATCTCTAAAAAAACTCATTAATGACCTTCCAATGGTTTTTGCCTCTTTTTCTAATTCTACTACTTCCTTCAAATAGAGGGAGTTTAGGGCCACATGTGTTATCTGTTCTCTTGAAATTTTTGAAGTCTAGTCCTACCCTTTGAGCAATTTTTTTTTAACTTGGGCATAATACTCTAGAGAGGAAAGAGTTGGAGTTCGTGTATAAATGACACCACCTGCATAGCTTTCCCAAGCATCATTTTTTCCTCAATAATAAACGAAGATGTAATAAAATTTGATTTATTCTCTATATTAGGTGAAAGTATATGCCTGCAAAATATTTTATACAAATATAAGTAACAATTCAAAATATTAAGAACACAATTATAACAAGAATAATTGAGTATCAATTTTATAGATGAAATTATAATCTCTTCAACTTAATATTAATTTTATAGTTATGGCAATATTTAGTCAATATTCTCATAACTCCTAATTAATATGCAATGACAAGAAAAGATTTATCTTTGTACAAGCTTAGGTAATAATGTAAAATGTTAAAAATCTTAAAAGAAAGATAATAAGAAATTGATTACATATTCACAAGACCAAGTTGCAATCTTTGCAAATAAATTGAGGTAGGTGGCTTTATTTTACATGCCATTGACACTTGAGTCCAAATCCATATGAAGCGAGCAAGAATGAATTAATCTGTTTTATTTCAATTATTCCTTTTGTGTAAAATATGGATAATGAACTTAAAGATAAGATCAATAAGCTAATTTTGTACAAAATAATGAGTTGATCTCATGAACATCAACACCTCAAGTTAATGTTAGATGAACCTAGTAAAATTTAATTTTTTATTATTATTTTTTTAATAAAAGAAGAACAAGTCCCAATACTCAATTGGATAAGCGATGGGTTTGACTTTGTGAAAGATATGTATGTTACGATATAAGAATTTTTAGTCATAGATTCAATTCCTATAAACACATAGTCTTAACTTTTACAAGAAACTCTCATAAGACTAGAAACCTCATTAGCAATGGACTAGTATTTTTAAAATTGCGTTGAAAGCAACTACATACCCAACTCTTCATTTGGAGATAAAACTACTACTTAAACAACCTTTGTGAAAGTGTAATGGTGAAAATTATATACCCATCTCCCTTTTCCCTTTATGTTTTAGGTTTGCTTTAATTAAAGTGTCCTTATACAATAAAAAATCTACAAGTAACATATTCTTGTGTGAAATTTGTCTCATGATCTTATCCTCTCTATTCCCATCATTACACATCCCTAGAAATCAATCTTTAATAGTATATTAGATTTGTAAGTGCAGATTTTTGTGCTATGTTGTATTTCAGAGCACTGTTTATTCATTCAAAAATGATGAAGGAGATATAAGAATCATTAGAAGAGGATTTATATGAGAGCATTATAGTAAGATCCCAATTGCATTGTTATCATTGCATCATCATCATAAACATACTATACGTTTGTTTTACTTTGATCTTAGTTCATTGTCACTTGTAGAAATGGGTACTCATGAGGAGTTATTAATTGTTGATGGCTTGTATGCTCATTTGAGCAAGGCAGTACCTTTGCTCATAGGCTTTATGAGATGATATTTAGATCACCTTTAGTCATTAATCAAGAGGGAAATACTTTGGGTAGCGTGCAAGGCAATATTGAACTTAGGAATGATCCTACTTTAGGAGTTGTTCTTCTAGATGGTGAAAATATTAAAAGCCTTAAAATTGAATGGTTAAGAATCCCAATAGAATTGGTAACCCAAGAACTTGCTCAATTGAGCTTGAACATTAAGGAGAACATTTTTTATCCAGAGGATCTGCAACTTTTGATCAAATTGAAGAGGCAGCAAAGTTTGCACATACCCACACATTTATCACTTCACTTCCTAAGGGATATGAAACCTAGGTTGGTTGAATTGGATTGACCTTGATAGAAGAGAAAAAGATAATGTAGAATAGGGTAAAATCATGGGAAAAGGCATGAATCAATAGTACCAACTACCAAATACATAAAACTCAAACCCTAAAGACCCTAGTCCAACAATGAAGCACAAATGAACATAGGAACATAAATAATAAAGTAATGTTACCAAAAATTCATATGACATGGTTGAATCACCTTCATTACACCTCTCCATTTTGCTTTATATGCTTTCTTGCCCTCAAATTTTGAGTATGCAACAATAAGCCTAGTGATAGTGATAGCAAAATATCAAAGATAGTAGTAGTGGTTGTAGATTTGAAATGAAAGTGATAGGTCTCTTTTATAGAAAACCAAATTTGAATGAAGGGATGGGATAGATATATGAAAGATGATGTTGATCAATGGATGAGATTGTTTAGAAGCAAAGATTAATAGGGTTAAGGCTAAATTAGGGTTTAGTTAAGGATGGACGGTGAAGATTTAATTATGAATTAATTCAATCAAGGGTGGAAATTAATTGAGATGTGAAGAGATAAGAAAGACACAGATAATGAGGTTGACATAGAAAAAGAGGTTGTTGGATTAAATTAAATGGTTTGAGCAATAGTGAGCTTGGAGAAGTGGACAATAAGGTGAAGGCAGGACTATCTAACCCTCATTAGAAAGGAAAATTAATGAAACATGGTGTTAGAGGAGACTAAGTTTTCACAAATACTAGCACCAACATTGTTTCATCTAAAAATACTTGCAATGCATCTCCTTTTCAAAGTGTCTTAGATTCATTGGCCATAGAAGGGGTTTCTACATACCTGTGTTTGCCTAGATCAGCACAGAGTTTAGGGTAGTAACTAGTAGAGAATCTAATATGGTCTTCTATTACTTCAGATCAAGTTGTTGCCTCATAGTTCTCTCCAAAGAAGAGATTAAGTGATGAAGTTTAAAATCATCTAGAGCTCTATTCAAGTTATTTCTCACTAGAATTTATCTGTAGTAGCCACAAGATTAAAAAAGTGGTAATGGAATGGAACCACCAAATTGAACAAGATGTGGAAATACTAAAAGTAGAAGCCAACGGGCAACAACTTCTCATGGTTATGGGATCTTCAAGGGTGATATGTAAAGATTTGGATAACTTGAGATTAAGAACTAGATGTTAATTCATGATATGACAGAGAAGCTAGTGGGATGAGTTGTGAATCGTCATTTGAAAAATGATGGTGAATAAATCTTATCCAATGAAGGACTAGTTACAATAATAGAAAAACATGCAACAAATCCCTACAGAGCTACTATATGTACAAAGAGCTTCATCAATAAAAAAACCATTGAAGGATGTTACATGTGACAATGATTTTGAGAAAATACTTGTCTCTGAAGTTATTTCTCCTAATGAATTTGGAGTTACTCTTGATAATATTGGTGACACTTTCAACTTGGAGAATTGTAAGACTTACATGTTCATCCAAAAGGAAATAATGGCCACAACATTTCCTTTTCCAAAACTTTATCATAATGCACAAAAAAATAGTCCTGTGAAGAGAAGACAATAAACAAATTTCAAGAGGAAGAGATAATAAGTTTGTGAGGAGCAAAGAACTAAGGTTTGAATGTCAGTTATGAGGTGGTGGCTCTATGAAAGACTGAAATGGATGTCATGAGAAATTCCTCAAGGCAATGACTTCATTACAGAGGGTAGTACTTCATCATAGAGGACAGTGGAGACATGAAAACCTCAAGTAGGAGTCTATGTAGATAATGAAGAGCTGGAAAGTTTTAATCACTATAAGGAGATCATTTATATGGCTTGGTAGTTAAGAAAAAATTGTGCCTATACAAGATGGAGACAATCTTGTTTTATGAGAAGACTGTGGGAGATGAGAAAGCTTTGAAAAATAAAGACTAATCCTGGCCCTAGTAAATACACCTTTAAGTTGGATGCTGATCAAAGTGAAATCACACATCAGAGTAAGATCTAAAAGGTTCAAAATAACAAAGGGAAATATCCATCAAGTCATGACGGTAAAGAAAGAATAACATACTATTCTTGATGCATAGGAATTTTTCTAATCAAGTATTCTATGGCAATCCCAAAAAGGACAGCCACACAGTCAAGTGACTTATCATGATCAAGCATGAAATCAAGTTCCCAATGATAGTCCAAAGATGATAGTCTCATAAAAATGACAGTCAAAAAGGGGCGGTCCAAAGGAAGTTCTACAACATTTCATAACCATGTTTACATGTAACATGGAAGCCACCATAGGGAAACCATGCAATTATGGTAGTCAATATGATGAATAACTTGGTGTATACACCTAAAAATGGTCTGGATAATCTAATTAATTAAATATGATTTATTTGATTAATTGACTCCTTTAATTCATCTACTTATAAATAAATAGAAATATTTATTTATATAGTTCACTTCTAATTCTTCTATCTTTATCATATTATTTCATCTTAATTAAATAAACGAATTTAATACTTTGTTTTATTTAATTACCATATTTCTTTCATGTTTATTTAATAAACAGATTTTTATAGTTTGTTTTATTAAATTAAATATCCTCTTTTGCTAAATTGAATAAATCCAATAAATTCAATTAAAGCATATTTCTACAGCAATTTCCTCTTTTCACTCATCATATGCACCAAAAAAAATAGATATTTTATATCTAATTAATTCAACTCAACCTTCACGGACAAATTTGGAGACAAATTACATGCAAACTTCTTCATCTTCTTCCATTGATTCCTCCTATCCTCTTGAAAAAATGTTTTTGTGGGGAGGAACAATCTCCATAATCTTCCCAGGTTTCTTCATCCTTCACCATTGAATCTGTGTGCGTGATTTTATGTATATCAAATATAGATTAAAAGTGAATCAAACAGACCAATGAAACTTTAAATCAAAGCATAAAATAAAGGAAGAGATATCAAACTCCGTTTATGCTTCAAAGACGTTCCATTGTGCTCTAATCTCCAGTGTACTCATCTATTCCAGCTTGCTCTCAGATTTTGTGCTAGGCTCAACAAACGGTCTTCCTGGAGAACAAGATTGAAGATGATGATTGAATGCATGCTATTACTATGTGAGTAACATGCTTAAACTAAACATGATTGTTGTTAAAGAAACTAGAATGTAAGATTATGAAATTCTATGAATGCTAAAGTTGATAATGACAATGCTAAAATGCTAATCGCATGAATGCAACTAATCTCTAATAGAACCAATGCTTGGATTTGCAAGGGTATTTATAGAGTTTTCGAAAGCTTCTGATTAGCTGCAGATGATCAATGGTTGTGAAAATTCTTAGCAGATCGAATGGTGTAAGATGAAAAGGATGGAGAGAAAATCAGATGGAAGATAGAAAAGAAAATTTCTTTCCTCTTTCATGAGAGATGATAAAGATGAATTGTAAAAATCATGTTTTTATGAGATTGAGAAATTTTTTTGAAGATAAATAATGAATTTATTAAATTCATTATTCATTTATTGGTGACATGGAAGATTTTCCTAATTAAATAAAATATTTAATTAAGATTTGGAGAAAATGGAAGATTCTTAATTAAATAAAATATTTAATTTAAGATTTGGAAAGTGACATGTGGAAAGATGATAAAGATGAAATGTAAAAATCATCTTTTTGTGAGATTGAGAAAATATTTTGAAGATAAATAATGAAGTTATTAAATTCATTATTCATTTATTGGTGACATGGAAGATTTTCTTAATTAAATAAAATATTTAATTAAGATTTGGAGAAAATGGAAGATTCTTAATTAAATAAAATATTTAATTAAGATTTGGAAAGTGACATGTGGAAAGATGATAAAGATGAATTGTAAAAATCATCTTTTTGTGAGATTGAGAAAAGATTTTGAAGATAAATAATGAATTTATTAAATTCATTATTCATTTATTGGTGACATGGAAGATTTTCTTCTTAATTAAGATAAAATTTTTAATTAAGATTTGGAGAAAATGGAAGATTCTTAATTAAATAAAATATTTAATTAAGATTTGGAAAGTGACATGTGGAATTAATTAAATAAGAATATTTAATTATTGATTTAGAAGAAAGGGAATTAAATTCAATTAAATCAAATATTTAATTAAACTTAAATGTGATAATTAATTTAAATAAACAATGATATTTATTTAATTAATTAAGTGGACTTAAGAAAGTGGTAATTAAATAAAATGAATTTATTTAATTAAAGTGGAAGAATAAAGTAGGTGAACGATATAAATTAATTAATTAAATTTATTTATATGTAGAGGAATTAAGAAATAAATTAATTAAATAATAAATATTTAATTAAATGCCAGGATTAAATGATATGACCATTTTTATGCATATACATTTTTCCCCTCTTTGAAGTGATGTGTGAAAACACATTGCTTCAAAGAAAAATATTCTGCTTTTGAAAAATTTGCCCTTGATCGAAAATCTAATTGATATTGATGTAGGCCCCTCGGGAGGTAAATCACGAATGATGATATGAATTTTGACAATTTTTGAAAAATTTGATTTGTTGATGAGATTTTGACGTCAACGTTGATTTAGTTATTTAGCTCTCAAAAAATGATGTATAAAGATGCCCTTGTTGAAATGATGCCCCTTTTGATGGAAATGATGATGATTTTATTTATTTATTTTTTTGTATTTCCCTAGTCAAAAGATGAGTGAATTTTGCTTATCATCATGCTGCTTTCGATTGAATTGATAGAATAACTGATAAATTTGCTTTCTGAAAAGAAAAACAAATAGTAGATTTGACAATTGATAAATTTGCTTCCTGAAGAGAAAATAGATAATAAGGATTGATTGCGATGTCTGATAAATTTTCTTCCATTGATGAACAAATAGTAATGATTTGATTGTTGATAAATTTTCTTTCTGAAGAGAAAACAAATAGTAAAGATGAGTGGACTTTTGATAAATTTTCTTCCTGAAAAGAAAACAAATAGTAATGATAGAAACATATTTGTATTTGTGATTGAACTACAAATAGGAAAATGATGCGATGTCTAATAAATTCATCGTGATGAAGATAGATAGTAAAGATTTGATTTGATGTCTGATAAATCCATCTTGATGAGGATAGATAGTAAAGATTTGATTTGATGTCTAATAAATCCATCTTGATGAAGATAGATAGTAAAGATTTCATTTGATGTCTAATAAATCCATCTTGATGAAGATAGATAGTAAAGATTTCATTTGATGTTTGATAAATCCATCTTGATGAAGATAGATAGTAAAGATTTGATTTGATGTCTGATAAATCCATCTTGATGAAGATAGATAGTAAAGATTTGATTTGATGTCTGATAAATTTGCTTTCATTGAAAAACAAAAACAAATAGTAAATGAGGATTAATAGATTGATTTGAGATTCTGAAAGATAGAGCATGATTGCATGATATGAGGCATTGATAGATAAATCACATGATATGAGTCATTGATAAATAGAGAGATTTTGATTGACCTTTGCACAGTCAAGGTGTGTCGAGACCATGTAGAAATCCTGGGGTAGGAGGTGCAGGAGGTAGTGGACTTCCACCAAGAGGCCAACTCCATCAGGGGGCACTAGTATTAGAGTTATGAGACTCATTATTGATTCATTCACACATCTCGATGTATTTTATTTTTGGAGCATGTACTTTATTTTGGTCATATCTCTATATCTCTCTTTGGAATTTTTAGCTTCATTAGACATTGGACATTTGTATTATTTTTGATGAGCGATGATATGTAGTGGCGATGATGTTTTGATGATGTGATGTGCATTTATGAGATGATGATGTGATATGCATTTATTTCTGCATGATGAGATATTTTGATATGCATTTTAATGATTTGATGCATGATATGTAGGATGATTTGATATGATGTTTATATGATGATGATGAAAAATGATTTATGATGTGTACTAATGATGTCATGCAGGTGGATGATGATGATAAAAATGCAAGTGTTGAAATGATATTGTAACTTTGCCACAAAATGTAAAATCCCATCCACAACCTAGAGGGCGATGCAATATTGCGGAAGCACAACTAATTTTTTTTTCTTAAAAGTCAAAACAAGACGAGTAAAGTATCCTACTCTAACCACATACATCCTCTAGGCTACAACGCATCTACATGTGAACACCATTACTTATAAAATTTAACCAACCATAGCATATGAATATAAACTTAAGATACAACTTACAACAAAGTATTAAACTATTACAAGATAAATCTAACACATAGAAATGTATTGAACATAATACCACGAGATACAACACCATTAAATCCAATAATGAATAGATCATAATATTATTACAATTACATCACAAAGGTTCACCTCGATACAAATGAGTATTACAATTATACATATAGATCCACAGTTACAATGAAGAAGGAGAAGAACAACTCCAGAGAACCACACGAGCTCCTTGAACAAGAAGATCCCGCCATCACGAATGGAAGAGAAACTCAACAGTGTAAGATGCACTCCACCCAACCATCTGGTACCCGTAGGCCCAACCCCGTGCTAGGAGATAGTAACAGGAAACCAAGACAACCTATTACCTCTAGACACAAGCAATATACAAAAATACTCACAGAATAGATAAACAAGAACTAGGGTCACATTGCTTCCAGAATCACAAAATCAATTACCAACACAATACAGTAAACTGACTGTTGACATAGGAGGAGTGTCATCACAAAGGTTGCATTGGTTATCCAAAGGAGATCTTTCTAGGTCCTGGCCCCCCTTTAGGGTTATCCTGGTAACCTCTTACGATTCCGGCCCCACATGCACACCAGTGCGGAATCGGTTATCTTTTGAAAAGACAAGATAATGATCTAGCCATTCCAGGCCTTCCCGACTCATCTCAAGTCTCATTCAAGCCCTTGAGCCAATGAGCGAGGCTAAATATCTTATTATATGTGTTAAGCTAATAGATTATTTAATTCCCACTTGATTATACTGACTCCCACACGAGTTGTCCTGGGACCACTTTGTATCCCGGCCCTCGCTGAAAGCCACTCCCCTATCGACAACACAATAACTCATATTACATACCAAGGGTGGACAATGCACTAAGAATTGATAACAATAACAAATACACCTCAAAAGATAACACATCTTGACAGATGTCCAATACAGAAACCCAATACGTGCACTACCCAAGAAACTCAAAGGGTAAACTAAAGTTACCACAACCCTTTCACAATTACAAGTCTAGAAGACTTAGATTCACAAAATGACAAATACTTCCCCCCAGTACACAATTACAGAAACACATGTTTTTCAAATACAATTCAAAGAAAATAACAAATACTATCCTTCGAATTTCCTAAATCCATTACAATCAATTCTTGCATATTAAAATACATCATCCAAAACACTATTTCAATTTAATAAACTAAAATGAAACAATTAAATATTCCACTTCCAAATCCCAACTGCTCTTAATACTTAAATCAATTTCCTTAATTAAATATTCAATCTTTCTAATAAAATCAATTTATTATAAAACACCTACTTGTGCATTGCATGCATTAATTAGCAATATAATATTCATTTAAATAAATATCATTTTTAAATAAATATATATATATATATATATATATATATATATATATTCTAATTACATAATCTAATTATTCTTTTCCAATGTTCATTTTAAAATATCTAATTGTGCATGTGCATGCACCTATTTAAAAATACATTTAAATATATTTATATTTAAATATTCTAAAATTATATGCAATTTTTCTAATATATATTTTTAAATAAATAAATAAATAAATAAATATATATATATATTAATTTACAATTTTTAAACAATACTAATCATAAAACCAGTCTGTTGCGACTTTAATAACTTTTGTTTTCGGATAGGGTTTCTCTGAAATTTCCAGAGGTTTCCAATTATTTCAATTTTCTCAAATTTATCAGAAGATTTCATTTTCAATCCTACAGAGGTTTTCTAATTCCTCAAACACTTTTCTTTGAATTTTCTATTGTGTTAAAAATCATTCCCTACAAGGATCTAAATCTTCAACGGTAATTTACCATTTTCTACAGAAGAATAAATTCTATTTTCACAGGAATAGGTTTCTAAGTTTTGATTTAAATTCAATAGAGGTTCAATAATTCCACTATAATTTCCTTTTGTATATATCTATTTCAAATACTCAATTTAAACAGAGGATCTAAATATGTTCTTCTATAGAGGTTCAATTTTCATGGCAATATTTAAAAAAAAAAACAAAAGCTTCTACAGTAATGAAAAATCCTTTCCTAAACATTTCCAATTTGCATTATAGTAATAAAATAACTTTTCAATACAAAATTCACAAAAACAGTAAAGGAACTTGTTCCAAAAGAAACTGTTGCCTCGAGAATTGTTGCCAAGCTTCTCTGTAACTTCAAATTGCCAATGTAGCCAAAAATTACTCCAATAAATTTTCCTCTTTCTAGAAAACACACAATACACAGCCAAGAATTCTATAGTAAAATCTTTAAACAAATATTAAGAGAGATCCACAATTTCCTCCCAATTTTCAACAACCCACACAAAAACTCTCGTGAAACAACTTTCTTTACTTTTCTCAAAAATCTCCCTTCTGAGAATGAATTTTCAACAACTAGATAACAAATTCCTAACTCACAGTTATCTCAAACAAAATATCTTTTCCCTCAACAGCTCAGATATTTTCCATTCACATGCATTTAAATAAAATAAAACAATTTACTAATTGCAACCAATTTAAATATTCTTATTTATTTAATTACCGTTTATTTTAATAATAAAATTTACTCAATAACATAACTAAATTAAATTTATTTATTTATTTATTCTAAAGCCTTCACAACAATAATTCAAGTAATTAAATATTTAAATTAAATACACCTTTAATCTACCAAATTAAATTTGCACAAGAATAAAATACCCAAAACAACAATGATAAAACTAAGACCAAACTCAAACTGACGACACACTGTACTAGGGTAAAGGTATGACTAGGTAGCCCGTTACTATCTCCCAATATTATTGTTGAGTAGTGGACATGCTCAGACTTGTGAAACCAGGTGAAGCTAATGTCCTGTACCTACAATCCTGCAAACAAACAAATGTCGCACATGTATATAGATAGTAATTCATACACATTGTGAAGAGAGAATCGTAGAAATCACAGGGCACTCGTAAGCGAGTGATGCAATACTGTTCTCTTCACTAATACAATGTCACATCAACTGACGAGATAATATATCAATTAAACTATGATAAGCAAATATAGCAATGTTATCACAACTAAGCATCTATGCAAACATAAAGCATATCAAACATAATCACCATGCATATAATGTGTCATCACATCGGTATAGTTTATCATCGCTCCACTGTCAGTGATAGAATAACCATAACATAAAACATAGTCTAACAAAGTATCTGAGCTATCAAGAAAACATAACAAATCGGAGGGGTGTTACACGAAACCCTAGAGAATGTCACACACATAACGGAAACGAACAATTTTTTTTTTAAAGTGTAATTAAACAAGTAAAGTAAACTACACTAACACATACATTCTCTAAGGTACATGACGACGCTTACTTATAATACCCATTACTAACAGAAGTTATTAAAGATAACTTAAATTTATTACTCACGAATTAAAGATCTTACATCCAATAACATTAAAATATATCACCTAAGATATAAAGTACAATAATGATTCATTCACACATTCAATTTATTTAATATTACAATTACAATTCTCATTTCCAAATGAGATAGTTTATACAAAAGTGTTACAATTACAAATTACCAAGGTTCTCCTCAAATATAATTAAGGAGTGATACAATTGCAAGGTATCCAACAGATACAAGTGAGAACATGAAAGAATTACAAATCCACTGGTACACACGATCTCTCCATCAGGAAGTACCCGCCATCACGAATAAGAACTGGGGACCCAATGGTGTAAGGTGCATGTTCCACCCAACCATATGGTACCTGAAGGACCAACTCCCATGCTAGGAGATAGTAAAAGAGCTTCCTAGGAAAAACCTACAACCTCTAGACACAGGAAATTACAATACTAAACTACACAAGTACAAAACTAACAAAATGGTTACAATGCTTCCAGATAACAATGATCAACTACACAATACAACAAACTGACTAACGGTTGTCATAGGAGGAGTGTCATCACAAAGTTGCATGGGTTACCCTAGCGAATCTTCCTAGGCTCCGGCCCCCATCTTGGGTTACCCTGGTGACCTCTTACAAAACCCGGCCCCACATGCAATCCAATGTAGAATCGATTATCTTTCATAGAGACAAGATAATGATCTTGCCATTCTGGGCCTTCTCATCTCATCCCAAGTCTATACTATCCCTTGAGTCCATGAGTGAGGCATTAACAAAAGTTAAGTATTTAAACTACCCTTTTTCCCTAACATAATTATTAAGTTATCATTGATTAATCTAACTCTTCATGAGTTACCCAGACACCACTTTGTGTGTCGTCCCCCATGAAAATCCACTCCCCTATTAACAACCTAAGGAACTAATCCCACTAACATTGGGTAAACTAGGTGCACATAACCAATTACAATTACCAACTCAACAATAATTATACAACACAACCTGTTCACATAACCAGGTCCAACTGAAACAAAGCATGTGCACTACCCAAGTTAAACAATAACAAATCACATGAGACACAACATCATCTCAAGAAAACACATCTAGAAGTCTTACATAAACAAATAACTCAACTTGCCCAACAATGAGAATGAGAGATAACCTAACTAAAAAGCAATTTACGAAAATTAATAACCTAACCTTAGGATTTCCTAAATCCAAGTAAAGCCATAACATATTGCATGTAATCAATCAAAATAATTTATAATTCTATTATAAATTAAAAAAAAAGAAACTAAGACTCAGAGTTTAACTTCAATTTTCTCAATTTCACTAATGATAAAAATCAAAAAAAAAAATTAATAAAATCATTTTATTATAAAATAAATATTCGCAACTATTATAATAAAATAATCTTAAGATAATTATATTTAAATATAAATATATATTAAACATATATATATAATTATATACTTAATGTATATACAATTATATATATATTTAAATATATAAATATTATTTAAATATATATTTATAAAATCAATTTAAATTCCCAAAAAATTTAAATAATATCCAATTATTTAAAATATATAATATATATAATATATGTATATTATATATATTAAATAATAAAAAGAAATATAATATATATATATATATTATAAAAAAGAAATTTTAATAAATGCAAACCCCAATAAAGGGGACTGATGGGCTATGCCCATCCTCCCTAATGGAGGTTACACTACCTATGGCTGACACTTCCCCCAGTCTTGTGAGGGCGTTGCTCACGTGGCGCACCCTCCATGGTGCTGACTATGGTGCGACCACCTTAGCCCATCCCCCTCCCCACACAAACATACCAAAAAAAAAATTCAAAAAAAAATACTTCCCCTATTTTGCCAATTTCATTTGACAGCAAATTTTCAGAAATTCCCAAATGAAATTTGACAGAATTTTTTTTATTAAAATTCCTACAGGAATTCTTTGTACCTTATGCACATATATATTATATGTATATAAATATACAGTGGATATATATATATAATATAAATTTATACAAAATTAAATAAAAATAACTCAAATTTACATAAGAAGATTTTCTAATTTACCAGAAGTTTAATTTTCATAAATTCATTGGAGGATTTCAGTTTCCCTGGAATTTACTCACATAAGTTTTCTAATTTCTTTTGTTGTTTTCATTTTGAATTTCCTATTGTTTAAATTTATTTCCTTATAGAGGATCTAAGAATTTCTCAATTTTTCTACAGAGATTTTCAAAAATTCACAAGTTTTACAGACATCCTTTCAAAATTAAAAATCAAAGCTTCTAAACGATAAAGCAATTAAAGAACCTTTTTTTTTTTGAAGCTTGAAGAAGAAAAAAAATCTGAAGTTGAGCTTCCCTACAAAATCCAATCTTCCAGAACCTCTTCCAATATCTCCACTTCCAGACCCAAAATGTAAAATTACAGAGCCAAATCTTCCTCCATTTTAACAACCAAATTTTACAAAAATATCCCCCATTAATTTCCTCAACACTTAGTCACAATTCCAAAATATCTCTTTCAACCACCATAGTTATTTCCTCTTATGTATTTAAAATTTATTTTTGCTTTTAAATAATTTCAAACACAATTTAATTTTCAAGTAAATTTAAATCACTTAATCTATGCACTTTACAAAACAACTTTAATTATTTAATTTATTTAATCAACAACTATAATTTAATTAATTAATTTATCCATTTAATAAGATAAATTTAATCAATAGATTAAATTATCTTACCAATTGAATAAAATAAAATTAATTAAATTAAATAACAATTTTAATCTAAAATACATAAATTAACATTTACAACCACTTAACATTAATTTTCACATATAATTTCTACCAATAATAAATTATCAAAACATCAAAGACGACATGACTCAACAACAACAAGACACAAACTGACGACACACTATGACAGGGATTATGGTTTGACAACGGAACCCATTACTATCTCCCAATCAACAATACCATTGGGATATGGACACGCTCAGACCTGTGAAGCTAGGTGGAGACAATGTCCTGTACCTGCAATCCTAAAATCAAGACGAATGTCATACATGGATAAAAATCATAACCGTCACATTGTGAAGAGAGATCACGGAATCACGGGGCGCTCGCAAGCAAGTGATGTAATCTCTTCCCCTTCACCAATACAGTCACATCAAGACTGACGAAATTAAAGCATCATTAATCAACAGATGAGCATATATCAATATTAACAACTATGCTAATCAAAATCATAACATAAAATATAAACATCCATATAGTGTATCATCACATCAAAATATAACACCATTATTGCTCCAATGTCAGCGATCATAAAACAATAACAAGGTATCAGGGTCTATCAAAGTAAAGGTACTGTCTAACAGCATAAGCAAATCAGAACACATAGTAGCAAATGGAGGGGCACTACAAATATGATATATTATATGAAACTTTATGAAAATGTATGTAATAATGTGAAAATGGAAATGTATGAATGTATTGATGATAATGATAATAAAATGGTAAGGAAGATGATAAATGACATGAGATGATAAATATGATAATAAATAGGAATGCTTAGTTGATATGAGATGACGATGAAATGATAAATGACATGATAAATGAAATTCTAAATGAAATGGACCTCATGAAATGATAATGAAGTGACAATGAAGATGATAATGAAATGATAATGATCAATGAAGATGATAAAGGAAAATGATAATGAATGATTTGAAATGAATAATGATGGATGAACGAATGACATGAAATGATAATGCATATGACATGATGTGAAATATGAAATGATAATGATCAATGATATGAAATGGATAAATGATAGAATTGTATGAAGATGATATGAAGATGAATTTCCAAATGTCCTCCACAAACTATCCAAAGAGACATAATAGCCATTGATGTCTTGATTTAGCCTTTGAAACCCTTGATGCGAATCCATTATGCAAATATGTATAATGATCTAAATGAAATGCAACTTAAACAAGACCATTTGTTTGTTGAGCCAATTGTAAGATTTCTTGAATCATCACAGAGCGTTTTAAAATGTTGGAAGTATGTACAAGCATCAAAGGGTAAATTCGCACCAATGATGACCTGAGTACAACTTTCACGATATTTGATATAGCAAGTGAACACAAGCATAAAGGTATAATTGAACCAAGATGACCTGAGTATTTCTTGCATAAACAAACAGAGATTAACCACTTTCTGATGCAAATTCAGAAATGTCATCAATGATATGTTTTGTAAACCATGTCTCATGACAAATTTGCACCATACTGATAGTTAATTATTAAGACATCAGACAAAGAAAAATCATTTTCTTTCCTCACCACTCTAATTCAGTACATCATCAAGTGTGCTCTAGAGAAATGATATCGAAAAATCAAACAACCACTATTCAAAGTTATGCTACTAATATTCCAAAAATTATTCACATTTAGATCATCCAGATATGAGTCATGATATGAAATTTGTTGATAGCTGGTGTGATACGAATCAATGATTGGATATTGTTTGCAGGATTTGATTGTTTGTGTGCTTATGATTGTGAAACTGTTGATGTCCTTGTCTTGTTGTATCTGTGGAACCTAAAAGTTGATTTCCCCCAGTATTGTCAACATTTTCCCCCAGTATTGACACAACTTGTTGAAATAGATATGTACAATGATCAAGCCATGGTAAGACGTTATTGCTCTAGGAAAATTATGGCATTATGATGCTGATATGACCCTAGGATGATGGCAAAAAGATGCATGAATGATGGCTGAAAAGCTAATGCAGAACATGAGCTAATAGATGGAGAACTAGCTAGATACAAATAGCATTTGTTTGCTAGATTTTCACTATCTGTTTTATTGCACTTTTTGATTTCTTTTTTATTTTTTATTTTTAGGAAATTTATGGATATGATGGATGATTCAGACATAATATTTCTTCAAGTGGATGTTGTTGATAGGTTCTTCAAATGGGTCCCCTTTTGGCATTGATAGCTTGTGTGCTTCTAGACCATAAACTGCAATGACAACATAAGGACCCAGCCAATTTGGTTTGAACTTACCTTTCTTTTCTCTATCTTGTTGATTGCATGGGTTCTCTTTCAGAACAAGATCACCAACCTGAAAGGTGTGTAGATTGACTCTATGATTGTACCTTCGAGACATCATCTGTTGATATGCTTTCAAGTGATCTGTTGCTCGTTGTCTCTTCTCATCAAGAAGTTTCAGCTCTTGTAGCTGGGAAACTCTGTATTCATCATTAGTTGTGAGACCCTTCAATGATACCCTAAGTGATGGAATCTCAACCTCTAGTGGAAAAATGGCTTCTGCTCCATAGATAAGAGAATATGGTGTTGCTCCTATTGGCGTGTCAATGCTAGTTCTGTAGGCCCATAATGCAGGATTGAGTTGAACATGCCAATCTTTCCCTACATCATTCACAGTTTTCTTCAAGATCTTCAATATAGTTTTGTTTGAGGCCTCTGCTTGGCCTTTCCCTTGTGGATAGTAAGGTGTTGAATATTTGTGTTGAATATGGAATCTCTCACAAAGTTCATCAAGATCCGGATTCTTGAACGGTTGTTCATTATCCGTAATAATGGAGTTGGGAATGCCATACCGACAAATGATATAGTTGAGTATGAACAATGAGATTTGTTTGTCGGTGACCTTAGTCAGGGGTACCGCCTCAATCCACTTGGTAAATTATTATGTCACTATGATTATGAACTTATGCCTGTTTGATGATGGAGGGTGAATTTTTCCAACAAAATCTAACCCCCATTGAGAGAATGGCCAAGTTGTCGTGAATGGTTGAAGTTATTGTGCAGGAGCATGAATGAGATTCCCATGAATCTGGCATTTAGAGCACTTCTTCATGAAAGTGAATGATTCCCTCTCCATATTCGGCCAATAGTAACCCATCCTAATAAGTTTCTTAGATAAAGTCAGTCCACTCGAATGAGTTCCACAAATGCCACCATGAACTTCTTGTAAAGCCTTGTCAGATTTGTCACGTTCGAGACATCAAAGAAGTGTACCATCAAGACCGCGGCGATAAAGAATGTCAGCGATAAGGGTATAGCGAGAGGATTGACAAAAGAAGTTGTGCTTTTGGTTCTGGGATAAGTCAGGTGGTAGGATATCATCTTTTAGATAGGCATAGATTTTACCGTACCAAGGTGAATCAGATCCAACTAAATGGAAAATAATTTGGCTTTTGGGAGTGTCATAGGCAGGTGTAAATGATTGTTCCACCAGAAATTCATAGCGAGCCTAATTTTCTGGAAGTTGTAATGAGGTGATCATGGCCATAGCGTTAGTTTCTTTGTTGTCAATTCTCAGGATTTGTGTGAACTTAATATCCATGAAGTACTTCTTGAATTCATTAACCATTTTCTTGTATGGCAACAATTTTTCATCTTTGGTCTGATAATCATCATTGATCTGATTAATGACTAATTGTGAGTCACCATAGACTTGTAGTTCTGTGATTCTCCATTCCAATGTTATCTTGAGTCTAGTGATTAAAGCTTCATATTCGGCTATGTTGTTAGTGCATGGAAACATTAGCATATATGACCAAGGAATGGTGTGTCCTTGAGGGGTAAAAAAGAGTATGCCTACCCCCGATCTGTGTTGAGTGTAAGAACCATCAAAGTATAATGACTATGGTTGTTTGGATTTTGCAGTGAAGATATCAGCATCTAGAAATTCAATGTGCATGGGATGCTCTGCTTCTAATGGTGCTTCAACTAGTTGATCAGCGATAACTTGTCCTTTGATTGCTTTGTGATCAACATAATGGATGTCAAACTCACTTAAGATCATGACCCATTTTGCTAGCCTTCATGTCAATGTAGCTCTGCTTAACAGATACTTGAGTGGATCAATCTTAGCAAAAAAGATTGATTGTATGAGTTAACATGTAGTGTCAAACATTCTATGAAGCAAAAACCACGGCTAGACAAGATTTTTCGATGAAAGTGTAATTAAGTTCATGGCTTGTTAGCATTCCACTGATGTAATAAATGGCTCGTTCCTTCGCTGTAGAGTCTTCCTGTGCTAACAATGCACCCAAAGATACCTTTGTTGCAGCAATGTATAAGATAAGAGGTTTGTCCAGATTTGGTGGGACCAGAACCGGTGGATTCATTAGGTATTGTTTGATCTATTGAAAGGTCATTTCACACTCATCCCATTTGAAAGGAACATTCTTGTGCAAGAGATGTGTGAAAGGTAGACTCTTATCAGCCAACTGTGCAATAAATCTTCGTATAGATTGAAGGCGTCCTTGTAATGACCTTAACTGACTGATATTCCTTGGTGGAGGAATCTCCATGATTTCTTGTACCTTGGCAAGATCTACTTCAATTCCCTTTTCTAGCACTATGTACCTCAAGATTTTTCTAGATGTTACCCCAAAAACATATTTCTTGGGGTTAAGGTGAACTTTGAACTTTTCCAACCTTGCAAAGATTTTGGATAACACTTCGAGATGTCCTTCTCTTGTGTATGATTTGGCCAATATTTCATCTACATAATCTTCCATGAATGTGTGCATCATGTCATGAAATATTGTAGTCATAACTCTTTGATAAGTAGCCCCAGCATTCTTTAGACCGAAAGGAATGACATTCCAACAGTAAGTCCCCCATGGAAATGTGAAAGATGTTTTGTCCTAGTCTTCAGGTACAATCTTGATTTGGTTGTAACCAGAAAAACCATCCATTAGTGAATACATGGCATGGCTAGCTGTCAAATCAACTATAGTATTTATGTTTGGAAGTGGAAAGTCATCCTTAGGACATTCCTTATCAAGATCTCTAAAATCGATGCAAATTATGATACGTCCATATGGCTTGGATACAAGAACAATGTTGGAGATCCATTCTGCATAGTCAATTGATCTTATGAAACCCACATCAAGGAGTTTTCTCAGTTCTTCTTTAACCAGTAGTGCAACATGAGGATGCATCTTTCTGAGTTTTTGTTGCATAGGCTTAACTCCTGGTTTAATGGACAAGTGATGCATTATGAGATTGGGATCAAGACCTGGCATGTCTACATAAGACCAGGAAAATTTGACTTGATTTTCTCTTAGGAACTTCATGAACTTTGGCACTTCTTTATCTGTCATTGATGCAGCTAACTGTAGAGTCCTTGGTTTTTCTGAAGTGTCAATGTTGACCTCTTTGGTAGGCTCAATCAAGATAGGCGATTGCTCATGATAATGCTCAGGGAGAGTTTCAAGTATCCCATCATTTGGTGCCTTAACAAGGCTTTCACCATCTGATACACTCTTTGTTTTATCTTTTTATTTATTTAATAATGCCATATTCTGTTTTTCACCATTAGGTCTTTCTTTTTTTTTCTTTTTTTTGGCAGCTAGGAGACTTGACACTCTCTTGATTAAAGACTTTATGCTGAAAATCACTGGTGGAACAATCATTTGGGTCACCTGCAGAAAGAAATCTTATGATAGATTCATCACTTGGAAACATCGGTATCTCGATAGGTTCAGACAAATCCCAGTCAATGAGATCGGGATGGATTAAAGGTAGCGGGTCATCAGGTTACGTGAAATTGGCTATGGTTATGGTCATAACGGAGTTGTCTGTAGCATATAAGGTATGAGGTAGGTCAATAATGGTACTATCCTCACAATAGTCGTGTTCGCTCAGATCTAACTTGGTATCACTCAAACCATAGTTGCTTTGTGGTTCAGATTCTTGCAGTTGAGTCCCTAAACCTTCACCTTCGATTAGAGCAAGTGTATACTTGTGTATCACGTCAACCTTTTTGTCCCTCTAGAATTCGTCATTGTAAATAGTGTCCCATTCATACACATTTCAATCTGAATCTGAGTTATAATCCAAGAAATTTTGGATTGTTTTCAAACATGCTTCCGTTGTTTGTGAACTTTCTTGTGAAGTAAGGACAGTATCATGCAATTGCTTAGATGTTGTTTCTTTTGAATCAAGATCATAGCCTAGTCTTGTCTTGTCTTTTGCATCAAGTCTAGTCAGCTAAATAGGCCCAATTATTCCCTCCTTTCTTTTCCCGATAGGACCATTTCCATCATATCCCATTTTTTGCATGATTGAATACCCTTTACCATATTGTTCAATTGGTAGTTTGACATTTAGCATAGATTCATCTTCATCTTTATAGAGCCAACTTAGAACTTCTCTATCCTCAGGATCTTCCATGGGGATATTTCCTTTGACAAATTGTTTGTTGAACAATGTACTTGGCTCTGTTGGAGTTTGCGTCGATGTTGATGCTACAAAAATCTGTTGTTGTGTGATGGAAGGTTGACCATGTGACCAAGGAGATATGGGTAAATTAGCAAGATAGAGAGAATATTCTCCAACCCCATTATCCTTGAACTGTAGTTTCTTCTCGAAGCTTTTGGTCAACTAATTAATTTGTGCATTGACTTTGGGAGAAGTAATGGCAAGAGCTTCTCGATTGTTAGGAACCAAAGTGTCTTGTGTAGCTTTGATGTTTGCACATGTTTGACCATTGGTGTTATCAGTTGGTATTGTGATTTCCTATCCATCATATGGAAACTTAAGACATTGGTGGTACATGGACAGGGCAGCTTGCATGTCATGGATCCAAGGACGACCCAATAAGATGTATGCAAGATCACGGTCTAACACTTGACAAAATGTATTCTTGATAATAGGTCCCACTCTGATCAGTAGCATAATTAATCCCTTGGATGCTCTTTCTTCATCATTGTAGGCTTTAATGATAATATTTCTTTTGGGATCAATAGAATCCTTAGAAAATCCTAAGGCTACAACTAACTTCATGGTACATATGTTCAAAGTAGCCCCTCCATCTATTAGGATGCGTCTAACATGAAACTTGTTGATCATGACTTCTAGATATAGCGATGAATTATGGGGATGAGTCATGGAAACGTCATCTTTTTTAGAGAATGAGAGGCATGTGGGTGAGGAAAAATGTCCCACCATGGCTTGAAATTGGTCGACATCTAGATTAGTGGATACAGTTGTCTCAATAAGAGCCTTTTCTAGAATTTCCTTGTGCACAGGGGAAATTTTCAAAAGTTCTAAGATAGAAATCTGAGCAGGTGTTTTACAAAGTTGATTAACCAAGTCATATTGATGTTGAGGAGGGGACACAGGGGTTTTTGAAGTCGTGCCCTTCAAGACAACTTTAGCTTGTGCCCTTGTGGTAACGTTGACTTGTTGATATTCCAACTTTTCCTTGACCTTTATGACATTGACCTGCTCATTGTTAGTGTAGATATGGTTGATTATGACATCGTTGATGTGGTTCAAACTTTTTCCTCTTGGATCATAAGATTCACCCTTTTGATAGTTGGGCAAAGGTTTTCGAAATGCTTGGCGGTCTTCATTTGTGATGGTTCCATTTTCTATCAAATCTAGGACTACATTCTTCAAGGCTTGACAATTATTCATTTTGTGTCCCTTGCACCTATGATAATCACAATAGTATGCATCATTCCATGATGGAGGCTTCACACTGGGTTCAAAATTTTGTTGAGGCGGTAAGGTGATAACATTCTTTGCCATCAACTCTTTAAAGGAAGATTCTAGAGATTGACCCAATGGAGTAAAAGTTCTTCTGCTGGAGAAGAATGAAGATCATTGTGGATTCGTGTTTGAGGCATTGCCTAAAGCATTGTTATTGTTGTTCCCATGGTAACCTTGATTGTTGTAATTCCCTTGATCGATATTGTAACTTTGATTCAAGTTATTCCTCGGAGGAGGATTGTTGCCTTGATTAGTGACTGAATTGACATTGTTATAGCTATTGTTTCAAGGAGCGCTCGGGGTGACATGATTTGCATCCACTACACCATCATTCACCACATTCTTGTTGCAAGTCCAAAACTTAGATTTTTCATTGTTGGTGTGGTGATTAGATGAGCTAGGATTGTCCTTGTCAAGTTTTATTACCCCTCTCTTGACCAAGGCACCTTCAATGGTGATGGCATTTTCAATCAATTTCTCAAAAGAGGGAGGACAATGAAGATTAAGATGATAGCTCATCTCTTGATCTAAGTTGTTTATGAAAATTTCTATCTTTTCCTTTTCAGGAACAAGATGTGAATATCTAGCGAACAATCTTCTCCATCTTTGAAGAAATGTAATGAATGGTTCACCAGGTTTTTGTTTAGCCTTGCAGAGATCAAGCATGGTTATTTGATGTTGGTTGTTGTAGGAATATTGTGATATGAACTTGTTAATCAATTCCACAAATGTCTTGATAGGTAGTGTGATTTTTGATAGCCATTCCATAGATTGGCCTCCAAGACTCCTAGGAAACAAACGAATCAATTATGTGTCCTCATGAGCAAACTCTAAAGTCATATTTTGGAAGTCTCTAACATGATCGATTGGATCTGATTTCCCATTATAACAATCAAACTTTGGAACTTCGCAGTGTTTGGGAAATGGGATCATGTTAAGACAACGATCAAAAGGATAAGGAAAAATGTCATCAAGAGCATATTTCTTCATTGTGGTTCCCCCTTGCATGTCTTTAATTTGTCCTTGTAGTGCTTTAATCTATTGAGACAAGGCACTAAGATCAGACAAGGGTCTTTCATCAGGATTACTTTTTATGTTCTCAGTATTGAAATCAGGAGGCAACTTGGCTCCTTTGTCAACCAAATACAAGAAATATTTCTCTTTGTTGCACTCTAAAATATTTTCTAAGGCCTGATGAAATTTAGGATCTTGCTCTGCTTCTCTAAGACGACGTTCTTCATCTCATTCATCATCGCTATCATTTAGAGTTTTTCCTATGTCCTTTAGATGATTAAATGGGAAGGGATTCTCCTCTCTATGATCCATGTTGTTGAAAATGGGATTCTGACTCACGTTGTAAATGGGATTACTACTCTCACCTTCTTCTTGAATTCCTAGGATATGAGCTTCTCATTGAATATCCTCTCTCAACTTATTGTATTGAGATCTTGTAAAAATAGGCATATGATTTTGAAATGTTCTTCTAAACTTAGATCACAAGTTTGAGACATGCAAAAATGATGATGTCTTGATCTAATAAGATGAAAATCCTATGATATGATCAAATGATGTTTCTAACTCTTGATTATGGCTTCCAAGATGAAAGGATATCAAAATCTTGTTGGGGAAGTTGAATCAATAATCATAAACTTGTTTGAAAAGATGCACTTTTTGAGATTTGATCCTAGTCTCAAAAATGATAAGTTTATCAAATAGCCTAATTTGTTTTCAAGATCAGTGAATGATGTGGCTGGGATGAGTGGGATATTCAATTGATGGTTGCGGTATGAAATCAAACTCAAGAGGCTGATTGTGATTATGTCATTGAGATAGAGCTCTTCTTTGGAAATAGGCTCGGGAATACAAAGGCTCTACAGCGTACTCGTCAGTAAATCCCCTAACAAAATCTTGGTACCTATGAAGGAATTTGTGATGGTGAAGCAAGACGTTTCAACTCTTGTAAAGGAATTTTCTTTGTTGCAAAGTATTTTTGTAACCTAAATGTTTCTTAGGTTTCTTGATCCTACTGGCAATCGACTTCCTAACAAAATTGGTGGATTACGAATCTCTAAGCATAGAAGATATCGGGGATGTAGCTAGTCCAATGATGGTAGAAACTCAAATTCTGGTAGAAAGGTTGATTCAATCAATTTTTTAGTGCTTTCTTGGATGATCTTAATCTGATTTAACATGAGGAAAACACAGCAAACACTCTAAAAACAATTTTTTTTTTAAGCCCTATACTAAACATCGAGTGTATGTTCAAAGTATTTCCATTGGTTTTTGCACAAACAAACACTTCAGGAAGACTCGCTCTTAGTACTCAAGTAGGTCATCTTAATAACCACAACCCACATCTTAGAACTGTGTTGACTCACACAGCCGTGTCACCCCCGAAGGGGCGCCCGTGTTTTTTTCTTTTCTAGGCACGTACTCAGAGTGATGGAAGTGGATACCGGATCCCCTGAGCAAATGGTCCTTGGCAGTTATATGGTGAGTATCTTGGGGGCAGATTCTTCCCTCCCCTTGCACTATGATTATTAGGATGTTCAGAAACTGACACGGTTGGCTTCTACACTAAGGTTCATAGTAAGGTTTTCTGTTTAGTGCGGCAAATGATATACTCCCTCAAGAGACCTCTCAACCTTTAGAACAAAGGCTTTGGGGATGGTTATCTTTGCACACTACTGTCGAGTTGGACTTTCATCAACAACTCACTTTTGTTTAGAGTGGGTTGGAAACCTTGGCTTTAGGTGTTCCCACTTAGTTCGTTCCTCTTGGGTGAGTACTTTTTCCCACAAGAGCAGGCCTGCTAAGGGTTCTAACAAAGCATTAAAATTGCAGAAATTGAAAAGGAAAGTCTGATATTCTGATAAGCCAGTTAAGGGGAGAGCATAGACCTATTTCCATAGACAAAGCAGACACTTGTTTTCTTTTTAAAGCCCAAATGACAATGATTTAATCTATGTGAAGATATTGCTTCACGACAACAAGATGGTTCATTTTAGCCTCAAAATCAATGTGTGGTGACTACCCTAGGATTGCTTCATTTTAAATTCCATGTCTATCCTAGGATTGGTTCATTTTAAATTGATGTGTCTACCCTAGGGTTGTTTCGTTTTAACCAAAAAAAAAGCTTTGTTTGCGAAAGGTGTTAGACTCAGAATTTGTTTAAGTATAATACTAAATGCATTGAAGTAATATATAAATGTGCTAAAATAGAAGTGAATGTGCTGAAAGCGCTACAAAAAAAAAACTCAAATGCTCTACAGAAAAGCTCAAATGCACTAAACTAAAATGCAGATTTTTTTCTTTTTGGTGTTTTTTTTGTTTGATTTTACAATTTTTAATGAAATGCAGCTAACTATATGCGCCACTTTGTGCACTATATGCGCTAAAAGATTCCTCGGATGCACCAGAACAGTTCCTGGATGCGCTAAAACACCTACAAAAGCACTGAAAGAAGACCTGGATGGGCTAAAAGAACCTGCGAATGTGCTAAAACGTGATTTTTTCAAAAAAAGTCAAATTCTAGAATGCAAAAACCTATAAAAAAAAAACCTACAAGTAGATATTAAAAATAGGGCTTGGCCCCACGGTGGGCACTAGAAATGTGTGCATGATTTTATGTATATCAAATGTAGATTAAAAGTGAATCAAACAGACCAATGAAAGTTTAAATCAAAGCATAAAATAAAGGAAGAGAAAGCAAACTCCGTTTATGCTTCAAAGACGTTCCATTGTCCTCTAATCTCCAGTGTATTCATTGATTCTAACTTGCTCTTAGATCCTATGCTAGGCTCAACAAACGGTCTTCCTAGAGAACGAGATTGAAGATGATGATTGAATGCATGCTATTACTATGTGAGTAACATGCTTAAACTAAACATGATTGTTGTTAAAGAAACTAGAATGTAAGATTGTGAAATGCTATGAATGCTAAAGCTGATAATGACAATGCTAAAATGCTAATCGCCTGAATGCAACTAATCTATAATAGAACCAATGCTTGGATTTGTAGGGGTATTTATAGAGTTTTTGAAAGCTTCTGATTGGCTATAGATGATCAATGGCTATGAAAATTCTTAGCAGATCGAATGGTGTAAGATGAAAAGGATGGAGGGAAAATTAGATGGAAGATAGAAAAGAAGATTTATTTCCTCTTTCATGAGAGATGATAAAGATGAATTGTAAAAATCATCTTTTTATGAGATTGAGAAAAGATTTTGAAGATAAATAATGAATTTATTAAATTCATTATTCATTTATTGGTGACATGGAAGATTTTCCTAATTAAATAAATATTTAATTAAGATTTGGAGAAAATGGAAGATTCTTAAGAGAAAATGGAAGATTCTTAATTAAATAAATATTTAATTTAAGATTTGGAAAGTGACATGTGGAAAGATAAAAAAAATGAATTGTAAAAATCATCTTTTTGTGAGATTGAGAAAAGATTTTGAAGATAAATAATGAATTTATTAAATTCATTATTCATTTATTGGTGACATGGAATATTTTCTTAATTAAATAAAATATTTAATTAGATTTGGGAAAATGGAAGATTCTTAATTAAATAAAATATTTAATTAAGATTTGGAAAGTGACATGTGGAAAGATGATAAAGATGAATTGTAAAAATCATCTTTTTGTGAGATTGAGAAAAGATTTTGAAGATAAATAATGAATTTATTAAATTCATTATTCATTTATTGATGACATGGAATATTTTCTTAATTAAATAAAGATTTGGAGAAAATGGAAGATTCTTAATTAAATAAAATATTTAATTAAGATTTGGAAAGTGACATGTGGAATTAATTAAATAAGAATATTTAATTAATATTTGATTTAGAAGAAAGGGAATTAAATTCAATTAAATCAAAGATTTAATTAAACTTAAATGTGATAATTAATTTAAATAAACAATGATATTTATTTAATTAATTAAGTGGACTTAAGAAAGTGGTAATTAAATCAAATGAATTTATTTAATTAAAGTGGAAGAATAAAGTAGGTGAACGATATAAATAAATTAATTAAATTTATTTATATGTAGAGGAATTAAGAAATAATTAATTAAATAATAAATATTTAATTAAATGCCAAGATTAAATGATATGACCATTTTTATGCATATACATAATCTTTCAAATCAAATCCAGACCCTTACTTGCTGCCACATCACAAATATGTTGTCGGGAATCTATAAATACAGCTTCTTTCCATAGGAAAAGGATCCCATCTTTGTGCAATCTTACTCTACAAAAATAGCATTAGAACAATTAAGCATTTGAGCATTTGAGCATTGAGCAAATAGTAATTAGCAATCATAATCATGGATTTTCATTTAGCTGCATCCTATTTTAAAAACATTTTCATGTCAATTTCATCTACAGTATCAGTCACAATGCTTACACAATTTGAGAGCTACAGTGATTTAATAAATCTTTGGAGTTAAAGAGAAATGGGACGACTTTGAGAGATTTCTTGTTTTAATTAGATTAATTGTTTATTTGAATCTCTTAATATAATGTCTTATTAGGTGTGTTTGTTATTCATTACGCATATTTTACTCACACATAAATTGGTGCCCACCATGGGGCCGAAAACCCCATTTTAACATCTTTTCTTGAAAAGTTTGTCTGCAGGTTTTTGACGTGTTTTGTTTTGGCACGATCGAGAGTTTTTACAGTGCATACGACGTCCAAATCAGTGCATGCAATCACTATTCTAGCACATCTATAGAATGTTCTAGCGCATCTGAAGACTGTTCTGGTGCATCCAATATCAGTTTCACCACAGTCAGTGGGGTTTTTCTGTAGCACACCTATCTTTTCTTTTAGCACATTTACTAAATTTTGTAGTGCATTGAACTAATATTTTAGTGCATCTAAATACTGTTTTACCGCATATAAATCATGTTTTAGCGCATCTAATGACTGTTATGGCGCATATGATTATTTTTGCATAATTTTAAATTTCTGAGAATTACTCCCTATTTTTTGTCCTGCAGGCACAAAATTTGCTAGTCAAAGACAATTGTTGGAAAACACTTACGCCAGTCAAAGACAAAATATCATGAACTACTAATGGTTTTTGCAGGATTTTAAATTTATTTCATTATTTTTCCTTTGGTTAAGATAGTGAATCTAGATTAATTAAAGAATTAGTTTGAACCCCATGTCCATTGTGTTTCGAAAGTAATAGGCTTATGCTCTCCCCTTAACTGGGTGATCAGAATGCTAAACTTGCTATCCTGCTTTATTAACACCTTTAGAATGTCTATCATAGTGGAAAAAAGTACTCACCCTATGGGAACGACCTAAGTGGGAACAACCAAAGCCAGGTTTTCCAACCCACTCTAAACAAAAGTGAATTTGGGGAAACCCACATTCAATGGTAGTGTCTGACATAACCATCCCCAAAACCTTTGTTCTAAAGGTTGGGAGGTCTCCTAAGGGAGTTTATCTGAGCCGCACCGATCGAAAACCCTTTCTAATAACTTTAGTGTAGAATCCAACTATGTCAGTTTCTGAACACTTTTTATATCACGATGCAAGGGGAGGGAAGAATCTGCCCCAAAGTGGAGGATTCAAATTTGGTTAAGACTTGGGAAAGGCAAAACACAGGCGCCCTCTAAGGGGTGACAAGGCTGTGTGAGCTGACATAGTTGCAAGCTATGGGCTTTGATATTCTAAGTGACCTTTGAGATAGAAAAGTACTTGAATTGTATTATCTTGTGTTAAACCTATGGAAATTGAAAGAATCAGACCTAATTTTAGAATACACACTCTTTGTTTAATGTATAGACGTGAAACCAATGTTTACAAACTTGTTGCTATGTGTGTAAAATCATTTTTGAAGGAATCATCCAATTAGAGCACCAAAATTCCAAATTCACAATCAAAATATCCCCCAAATCTTTACTGATAAAAAATTTTCACCTTGGAAACAAACTCTTTACTGATTGAAAATAGAACAAACAGATAGAACTATGAAAATACTGACCACTTCCAGATTAGCGCAATCAACCTCTGTTTTATCGCATGTACCTAGTCTATTAACGCATTTTCCTTATTTAAACAACGCATTAAAACTTTGTTTCAGCGCATCTGTCCTTTTTTTTAGTGCATCTGCCCAGTCTATCAACATATTTACCCAAAATTTTAGTGTAAACAACCTCTATTACAGCGCATATACCCAGTCTGTTGGCGCATATACTCAATTTTTTAGTGCATCTACCCTATTTTTTAATGCATCTACCCAATCTGTCAACACATCTGCCCTATTTACCAGCAAATTTAACCTCTGTTTCAACACATCTGAACTATTTTCCAACACATTGACCTTGTCTTTTAGCGCATACCCCCTGTTTCAGTGCATTTGGGGAAAATTTTAGCACATCTAAGGTCTATTATAGCGCATCCAGAAAACCAAAAACTAGAGAGTTATTTTCCCCATCAGTCAGACAGTTAACATCAGAATCTAGATTTTTATCAGAACAAAAACATTTTATCAGTCAAACCAGTGTCTCAAACTTGCCAAAAACTAAACTTTTCAATTGAAATTCTTCAAACTAAACCAAGATCTAACATTCTAAAATTGCCTAAAAATCACCAAACATATATCGGATTGTTAAGCTAAATTTCGTCATCAGGATTTGTCATCCTACAATCACAAAACAAAGCAAAATAATCAAATTTTAACTTAGTCTCATCGATAGAATTTATCATTCTATTTGACTTAGTTAATATCCTTAGCACTCGCCCAAACAAAAAATTGAAGTTTAGTGAAAATAACAACACTTGTATGCCAATTTTGACAAGGTTACAAAGGCAGAAACTTAGAGAAAAAGAAATTGAAACACTAAATACCATGGCTGAAGAAAATACCTTTCATAGATTCCATCAAAATGACAGTAATGAAATAACTGAAGAGGATATCCAAATGGCACAACAAGATCCTAACTTCCATAAATTTATGGAAAAAGATTTGGAACAAGATGGAGAGAAATACCTTTTGATGCTAGTTGATTTAGGTGTAAAACTTCCCAAGGACTTTGATGTCAATAAACTAAAAGAAGCACCTAAAAGAGTTGAAAACGAACCACAAAACACAGATCAAGTGGTTTCCCTAACACATCAAATGCAAAATTTACAACAACTTCAGGATATGCAAAAAGGGACCACAAAAAGATACTTGTTACAAGACATTTTTTTGTATCCTTTTCATCCAAGTGTGGACATGATACCATTTCCTAGACATTGCGAATTCCCAAAATATGACAAATATAATGGTAAAACTGATCAAATAGATCATGTGAGGGAATTCTGAACAATGAACTTATAATTTGTACAAGAGGAAACTTATTTGATGAGGTTGTTCCCAAGAAGCCTAGGAGGTCAATGTGTGGAATGGTTCTCTAAACTACTACCAAGAATTTGATCTTTCGAGGAACTGGTCAACAAGTTTATCTCGCAATACTCCTATAATATTCAACATGAGAACAATAAAGGATCTTTACAATACAAAAAAAAGAAAGGTGAAACATTCCTCTCATTTCTACAATGATAGTGAAGGTTGTTTGCTAGGAATCCTCATTCCATACCTGAAGAGGAAAAGATGAAACTATTCATTGACAACCCAACTGATGAGATGAGCTACAGGCTTGAACTACAATGCCCACCTACATTTGAGAAAGTGATTGAAAATGGGCTCAAGATCAAAGAAGCCTTGGTCAAGTGAGGGGTAATAAAAAATTACAATGAAGGATCAAATAATACAAACTCCTCAAATCACTATAATAACAATGATAAACCATTTTTTTGGCAAAAGAATAGAAATATTGGTAACAATGATGTTGCAAATGAAACAAAAAATGTGAAACCGGTATTTAATTTGACGACAACTAATGTAAAGACCAATCAAAACAATGACCAAAACATCAATCAAAGTGTCAATCAAAACAATAGTCCAAACAATGGTGAATCTAAACCACAATCATATCAAAAACCATCAAATCGAAGAAGATTCACATCATTGGAATAGACACTAGAATCAACAATGAGAGAACTTCTTACACATAGACTTATCACATTACCTGAAGCAAGAAATTGGGAACCAAGAGTAAATACATCTTGGTGGAATGATACAAACTACTGTGACTTTCATAAAAACAAAGGAAAAAAAACAAACGATTGTATGCAATTGAAGCATCTAGTACAAGATTTGATTGATAACAAGACAATATTCATAGGAAATCAAACCAATAATGATCATGGTGTATTTAAAAATACTTTACCAAATTATGAAAAGGGAGAATCTCCTTCTACAAACAGTAAAGGTAAAAATGTAAACTACATTTATGATGGCATTATTCATTGTATTTCTGTGGTTGAGAATAATGGTGTTGTTGATAATCAAACTGATAATTTTGGAGTCAATGACATCATACCAATAAATCTGATCCCAAACATGATCACATCCAACAATTAGATTAATGTCATAAAAATCAGGGAAACCAAGATTCCCAACCAGTCAACATGACAACAAGAGGGAAATCCAAAGTAATATTGAAAGGAGTTACATCTAAAAACACTGCTACCCCTTCAAATCAGTACAACATAGTTGATCAACTACAAAAAATACCAGCCCAAATATCAATATTAGAACTCCTTAAAGTCTCACCATCTCATAAGGAGGTTTTGGAACAAGCTCTTGTGGCCACCACAGTACCCAATAATCTGTAAGTTTTCCAATTCCAGGCTATGGTTAGACACTTAACCACGCCTCACTGCCTATCATTTTTTGAAAAATATGACGTATCACTTACTCATCCGCACAATGTTTCCCTTCACATTGAAGTATTAATCTACAAACATCAGGTTAAATGTGTCCTAATAGATGGTGGAGTTGGTTTAAACATTTGCACTTTAAAACTAATCTATGCACTAGGATATTTTGATAATGTTATTGATGCCAGAAGGAAAATCACAATAAAATCCTATTACGAAGAAGATAGATCCTTCAAGGGATTGATCGTGTTGCCTATTCAAGTAGGACCAAATGTGAAGAATATAGTTTTTCAAGTGTTAAACAAAGAGCTAACTTATAATATACTCTTGGGACATCCCTGGATTCATGAAATGCAAGCAGTGCCTTCAACTTATCATCAGTGCTTAAACTTTCCTATCAATGGACAAGAAGTCACTATTTCAGCTGACTACAACAATCCCCAATATTCTAGCACGCTTAAAATAGCTCAAGACACTTTTGTGCCCCATAATAGGGAAGCGAACACTTCTAGTTCATCCAACGGTGAAAGGAAACTAAACGTTGTATCTAAATGGGTTGAGAAAAAGGACTAGTCAAAAGATACAAGTGTTGTTGAATCCACTCCATAAAACAATGAAGGTCAACTAAATTCTCTATAACAACAATTCAAAGAAAAGATCCAGTTAAAAGACAAAGGCATGGGAGAGTATTCCATTGAGCAATCTCTATGTCTTTCACAACTACTGCCATCTCCAAGATCATATGGGTAGCTGTCAACATTAACATAAAAATCATCACAACCTACCATGGTTTTGGATGATATATTTGTAAAGGCAGGTACTTTAGAGGACAAATCTGAAGATAAGGCCATCCTCAATTGGCTCTACAAAGATGAGGAAGCATCTACATCGACAACTATCAGCATAAAGATGAATCAATATGGAAAGGGAAAAACAATATTATAGAAAATGGGTATGAAGGATAAGGACCTATTGGAAAAAAAAAGAGAGGGAATTGTAGAACCCATTCAACCTCTCACACTTCATTCAAAGGACAAAACATGACTGGGTTATAAAGAGGAAACAAAAGAAGAAATAACTCATAAAGTTGTTGAAAGAATCCTTCAAATGTGGGATAGTTCTGAAATAGATTCCAATGAGTATGAGTGGGATTCTTTATCTGAGGCATCATACAAGGACATACAAATTGATGTCATAAAAGAGTATGCACCCACACATGGGGAGGGACAAAGCTTAGGGACTAGACCCCTTGTATTTGGATCACAGAATGTCAATGACTCAAGTGAGGATGGACAAATATCGAGTGAGATAGATGACTTGGAGGAGAGTAATATCATAGACCTTTACATTTCTATTGACAACCTTGACAATATGGCTATTAGAACCCTCACTATCATTGACCTTAGCCAATCTGATGACCTTTTTCCCTTAATGCATCCTGAACTTATTGACTCGGAACCAACTGAACCTATCAATGTACCTATCTTTGTGAATGATGATGCTATCATTAATTTCCTTTGTTGTGAAAAACCTAACACAAGTTCTAATCATAAATCTCATAATGACGCTTTGAGTCAGGAGGGTGTCAAATCTTCCAATTGCAAAATTGAAAACAGGAATAATAGATCTAATGGTGAAAACCATTTAACGGCAATATTAGATCTCAAAAAAGTAAAAATAAAGAACACATCTGACGATGAAAACCTCTCTGAGGCACCGAAATATGGGAGATTTGACACCCTTCCAGAACACTATCATGAAAGATCATTAGTATTGGTGGAGCCTACACATTCTATCAATCTTGGCACAACAGAATTTGAAAAAACTCTACATCTGGCAACATCTATGACTGAACAAGAAAATCCTGAATTCACCAAGTTCTTTGAGGAAAGACACATTAAATTTGCTTGATCTTACTCTGATATGCCATGTTTATACCTAGATCTTCTAATGCATCATTTATCTCTATCATCTGGAATAAAACCTGTGAAGCAAAAAATAAGGAAAATGCATTTGCATATTGCCTTGTTGGTAAAAGCAGAACTAAAGAAGTTGTTAGATGCAAGATTCATTAGATCTATTGATTATGCTAAGTGGATTTCTAATATTGTACCTATTTCTAAACCAAATCATAGTATTAGAATATGTACTGACTTCAGAGATCTCAACCAGGCATTCCTAAAGGACGATTTTCCTTTTCCGAACATTGACATTATTATAGACTTAACAGAAGGACACATCATGTTATCACTAATGGATGGCTTCTCAGGTTACAACCAAATCAAGATAGCACCAGAAGATATGGAGAAAACAACATTCACCTGTCCATGGGAAACATTCTGCTGGAACATCATTCCCTTTGGGTTGAAAAACGTAGGAGCTACATGGGTAAAAGCACAATAGTGTGTCACACTTTTGGCCAAATTTATGGTTCCGAGTGAACAATTTTTGACCAGAAGACATTAGGTTGAATCACTTTCGGTCGAAACATTATGGCGCTGATGTGGCAGGCACGTTTTCGGCCAAGAGGGTTTCAGTTGAAACCCTCTCAGCCAAATACGGTTGGCCAAAAACATGGAAAAAGTGAGCGGATCAGGTATTTATGGCTTGGAAATATCAAGACATTTTCAGCCGAGAGTGTTTCAGCTGAAACTTGCTCGGCCGAAACACTCTCGGCCGAGAATGTCTAGTTGGCATCCTACATGGCAGCCAACTCATCATTTTTCAGAATTTTTTGAAACATTCAACTTTGGCAGAGTATTTCTCTAGTCAGAATTACCTTTCTACAAAAAATAAAAATACCCTTTTGTAGAGCTCAGAGTGAAGAATCCAAATATATAAATTTTTTTATATTTTGATTAGTTTAATATATTTTATTTTTAAAATAATGCAAGTAGGTTTTAGAAATAAAAAAAGAGGTTGATTACAAATAAAAAAAATATAGTAAAACTTATTAAATTTTTTTAAATCTTATATGGGGCAAAAGAGGAGAGAGTCTTCTTCAAAAGGGTATATTTTTTTTTTTGAAAATGATTAAAAAAATTGAAAATAGTTGACGGTCCATGAAAACTGTCAAATTCTGACATGTTTGACTTTGAAATGTTATTACGAGAAAAATATACATCCAAATTTGATTTTTTTTTTCCATTCCCAAGATATTGAAGTTACCTATTTGGAAAAAAAAAAGGAGAAATGAAGTTTTCAATTTGTTTCTTGACGGTCCGTGAAGTCACTCTTTTCTAAAATTTTCAGCATTCCAAAATTTGTCCTTAAATTGATAAAAATATAATGCAAACATTTTTTTTTTTTAAATTTAAAAATTACTGGAATAAATTACATCAAAAGTTCTACATTTCATTAGTTTACACCATTTTGAAATTCAAAACATAAAGACCACTTTTATGTGGTCGAAGTTCAGAATTTTTTTTGCTGTTGGCCGATTCCTTTATAAAGTGTGACACAGGTTTGTGCTTTTACCCACATATCAGCGAGCAATGACCACCATTTTCCATGACATGATGCATACCTTTATGGAGGATTACGTGGATGATATATTAGCAAAGTCATATACTAGAGAAGGACATCTAGAGATCCTAGACAAAATATTTACCAGATTAGAGAAGTTCAATGTCAAATTAAATCCTAAGAAATGTGTGTTCAGTGTTACATCAGCGAAGCTTCTAGGATACATAGTTTTAGAAAAGAGTATTGAAGTGGATCCTGCCAAGGTCAAGGCAATAATGGAAATGTCACCACCAAAGAATATCAGTCAACTATGGTCTTTACAGGGCAGGCTACAATCCATCAGGAGGTTATCTCCCAATTAGCAGACAAAAGTCATCCCTTCAATCAATTGCTACACAAGAATGTATTTTTCAAATACGATCAAGAATGTGAAACAACTTTCAATCAAATAAATAAATATTTGATGTCACCACCCATACTAATGCCACCTACAGAAGAGAGACCATTATTACTATACATTGCAACAACTGAGATTTCTTTGGGCACTCTATTAGCACAGGAAGATCCTGTCGGAAAGGAACAGGCTATCTATTATATCAGTAGGACTTTGAATGGTTATGAGATAAATTACACCTTCATTGAGAAAGCTTGTTTGGCGGTGGTATTTTCTACTTAGAAGTTGTGGCATTGCATGGTAACCCACACAGTCAAACTCATAGCAAAGATTGATCCATTAAAATATTTACTCAGCAAGGCTGCCCTAATAGGAAGACTAGCTAAGTGGGTCATGATATTGAGTGAATTTGATATCCAGTATGTAGATCAAAGAGCCATCAAGGGTTAGGTGATAGTTGATCAGTTAGCCGAAGCACCACTACCAGATGATCATCCAATGAGCATTGATTTTCCTGATGCAGACATTCTTACTATGACAACACAACAATGGATGCTTTGTTTTGATGGGTCCTACACACACTGGGGGTCAGGTGCAGGAATTTTGTTTGTTACACCTCAAGGAAATATCATTCCAAAGTCCTACAGACTCATGTTTCCATGTACAAATAACGTAGTTGAATATGAAGCATTAATCATTGGCATCAAAGTGGCAGTTGAATGGAAGATCACAGAGCTACAAATATATGGAGATTCACAACTAGTCATTAATCAAGTAAATGATGAATATCAAACGAAAGATGAGAATTTGATGCCATATAAGAAATTAGTGGATGATTTCAAAAATTACTTTATGGATATCAAATTTGAACAGATTCCAAGGACATAAAACAAGGCTGTTGATGTTATGGCGACAATTGCTTCTCTCTTACAGATACTAGAAAAGTGAGGTTGTTATGAGTTTATGGTGGAACAAGTGTCTAATCCTGCTTATGATAATCCTAAATCTCAAACCATATGCCATTTAGTTTACGTTGAATCCTCAATTTATGGAAAGATCTACGCTTACCTAAAAGACAATATCCTTCCTTCCAATTTTCTAGAAACCATAAACGCAACTTCATCTGCCAAACCACGTGACATACCTTAATTTCTGACATACTTTACCTTCGAGGTCTGGATGGTACTCTTCTTAGGTGTCTAGAACATAACGATTTTACAACTTTACATGAGGTTCATGAAGGTATTTGTAGAACTCATTCAAGCAGACTAACCCTGGCAAAGAAACTCCTTCATTTGGGGTATTACTGGCCGAATATGGACAAGGAGTCTTTTCAATTTGTTAAGAAGTGCTAAAAATGTCAAATCCATGGTAACCTAATCCATGCACCAGCACAAGAATTACAACCGTTCACTTCAACATGGCCTTTTTGTCAATGGGGACTGGACCTGGTAGGAAAGATTAATTCATCTTCATCCAATGGACAAAAATTTATAATCATAGCCACACAATACTTTACAAAGTGGATAGAAGTATTTCCCCTAACAAAAATCATTGGAAAATAGATATCTTCTTTCATATTGAATTACCTCATCTGTCGGTATGGAATTCCTCAGTCCATTGTCACAGACAATGGTAGAAATTTTAAGAATCAGGATGTTCAAGAACCGTGTGAGAGGTATCATATCCAACATCATTTTTCAACCCCATACTATCCTCAAGGAAATCGCCAAGTAGAGGCCTTAAACAAAACTATTCTAAAAATCCTAAAGAAAATAGTCAACGATGTTGGACATGATTGGCACATTCAACTAAACCATGCTTTGTGGGAATACCGAACCAGCATTAGAACACCTATAGGAGCTACACCATATTCCTTGGTATATGGATCAGAGGCCATCCTACCTATTGAGGTTGAGATACCATCACTCTGTGTGTCACTAAAGGGAATTATTTCAAATGAGGATTATAGAGTGTCTAGACTTCAAGAGTTGGAATTGTTGGATGAATGCCATCAACAAGTTGTGGACCATTTGAAGACATATCAACAAAGGATGTCCAAAAGCTACAATCACAGAGTAAAACCTAGAGCATTTCAGGTTGGTGACTTGGTCTTAAAGGAAAAGCCTCGAAATCAACAAGATAGAGAAAAGAAAGGGGAGTTTGAACCTAACTGGCTAGGTCCCTTTGTTGTTAAATCAGTCTATGGATCTGGAGCCTATCAGTTGTCTACACCTAAAGGGGATTTGTTCGATGAACCTATCAATAGTCTCCATCTCAGGAAATTCTACACCTGAACCATCTAGTGCATGGTTAAAGTCATGGGAAAATGGTCGCCTTGATAAAAACCTGGCAAACAGGCATCTTGGTGAGAGAAAAATGTAAAAAAAAAATTACAAAAAATACAAAAAAATCAAGGAAAAAAAGAAAAATACAAAAAAATCAAGGAAAGAGAAAAATACAAAAAAATCATAAAATCTGAAAAAGTGCAATAAAAACACGTAGTGAAAACCTGGAAATAGGTGCTACTTGTGATTTAAACTAGCTTTTCCATCTATAGGATGCATGTCTTGGTTGTTCAATTTTTTTATCATTCTTCCTATCATTGGAAAGCAACCTCCTATACATATCCTAGAATTTGTGGTTGTGTCTCACCCTAGCTTGGGGGAGAAATATTGAACTCACTAGGGGCAATAAACTTTGGGCTTAATCAAATAGACAAACAACAGTATGACAACGAAGCAAACATAATGATCATAGGGACACTCAACATTGAACATACATCAAACATCAAAACATTTCAAAAAATCAACCATAAATAAAAAACAACTGAAATCAAATCAATCGAAACAACTTAAGATGGATGATATTCTTTCGAATCGTGATTTTATCACTTTAGCTTGAATGTTCAAATGTTGTACTTTGATTTTTGTTATCATATCTTTGGAGCAACTTGATGATGTATTCAACTAGAGAAGCTAGGAAGGAGAATGGTATTTTCTTTGTCTGTTGTTTGTGAGTTGATCATTATTATAGTGTGAATTGTCGTGAGATGTGCTCTACAAAGTATCACTGATGAAATTCTGAATTCACATAGGAAAATGATTGATTCTTGTCTGTTTACGTAAGAAATGCTCAGATCATCTTAGTTTAATTATACCTAGATGCTTGTGTTAACTTGCAATATCAAAAATCATGAAAGTATTACTTAGGTCATCATTGGTCTAATTATACCATTGATTTTTGTACTCACTTTCAACATTTTAAAGGCTCAATGATGATAAAAAACACGATAAATGGACTGTTAAGATGACAACTTTGGCATATGTAGATTTGCATGGTTAAATTAGATTGCATTTATGTTAGTTTTTCCTCTGCAAAGTAGTTTATTTCAAAGGCTGGTGGAGATCTCAAAAACGATGTTATCTTTTATCATTAATGGATTGAGTATACTTGACATTAACAAAAAAAAACATTATCATTCTCATGTAGTTGCATAACCATTTGCATTGCATACATTGGAGGACATTATTATATCATCTAATCATTCATACATTTGATCATATATTTGCATTTATCATATCGTATTTTTCATTTGTGCATTACATCATATAATTGTATAAGAAAAATATCAAAAACAAATCATCTCCATAGTTGCATTTTCATTAACGTTATCATATCATACATCATACATTAGAAGTATCATCATATTGATCATTCACTCCTCCACTCTTTATATCATATATTTGCATCATCATGTCATATATCATAGAAACATCATATCCAAAAATCATACATATAGTTGCATTATCATATCATTCGTATATATACATTATCATACATCTATCAACCCATGTAAATACTATGGGCACCATGCATCAATATATCATCATTATAAGCATGATCACATTTAACATCATAAATAAAACATCATAAAATCATAACATGTTATCATAATAATAAATTAAATCCATAACATCATCATATAAAACATCACATGGCATATAGAATAGGAAATTAAATGCATCCATCATAGGCATTCATCATAGGCAACCATCATAGAACCATATAGAACACATTTAGATCAATAAATCCAGTGCATATCATACAAATCTCAAAAATCATAATGTCAAGTATACAATGATGTTTGAAATGTAAAGAGATACAACATCAAAATCGTTGTGCATCAAAAATCAGAGTATGCATCATATCTCAAAATACATTAGGGAATCCAAACATGGAGTTATGTGTTGCTAGCCCCAGATGGTGTCGGCATCTCTGGACCAGTGCCTCCCCCACCAGACATACCTAGATCTCTCGAAAGAGGCTGTGTCACACCCCTGCTAGTAGTCGTAGAACGAGTCCTCCCAGATCGAGACTGAGCATAACTAACTCTCTGCTCAGCAGGAACCACATCATGGTATCGGCCTCTATAGTACTCAACCTCTCGAACCACATGGGTAACCTCTCTCATGTAATCCGCTATGGAAGTACCCTCAACTAATCTTTGTAGTCTATCTGTCAATCCCTATGCCTACTCTGCAATCTATCTAGCTGCATCTCTTTCTACTGTCAAAGAGGCTATCTGTGTATGTGCAGTTGTCAATTGTGCTTGTTGATGAGCCTAGTTTTTGGTCTAGTTTTGGGGAGAATCTACAGTCTATTTTCTCATAGATGTCATGGACTTTAATGCTTAAGTGTTGGTATTGGCATAATGTTTCCCTCAAACCATTGGCATTTGATATTACCCTATCTCTACAAGCTTTAATGATATTTGGCATAATATGTGAACTATCTATATTGATTTTGCATGTGGTTATTGAATGTTTCTTAAGGTGGTTATAGATGTGTAGTTATTATGCGTACTAACCTTACCATGCAGATTTAATGTGCTAAGTTGAGGAAGACACCACCAACTGGGCATGCACCATAATGTCCAGCAAGGGAATCGCTCCAAGTCAAAGAAGACCGACAACAAAAGATTCTCCATGCAGCCAAGCGTAACCGTCTTGTTGTAGTGAACTTTAATGATCAAGCATGCATGAGCATTATTGTTGTGTTGATTCTACGTTTGACTTGCATGTCTAATCGGATTCCATGAATGCATAACCACCATCACTCCACTTTCCCTATTTTCCCTAATTGGTGTCAGTGAGAATAGAGGAAGAGGTTGCACGATTTTATATTGTACTCTAGTTTCGATACATTACTCTTTGTATTCATTATTTACAATGAATGAAATAAAGTTATGAGTTCGAGCATCTAAGTTCTTGTTAGTTTAGAGGATACTTATCCAAGGGTGCCCACTTGGTGAGTAATCCATTTTATTAGTTAGCATTAGTTTAGTATTACTTGTTGTTTATTACTTAGTTAGAAATCTGGCATTGACAGTTCCTGTAGCCACTAGAAGTCCATTCTGTGTATGTTCCTATAGCCAAAGCAAACAGGGTAGTTTCTTGCTTGTTTCTCAGATCTTTTATTCCTGTCATGCATTTCAGTTCAACATAGTTGTTGGTTGATGTTCAGCATTTGCTTTATTTCCTTTTCAAGCAATTTACTTCCAGTATTGTGTGTTTCTTAGTTGTAGATTAGGAATGGATACTTAAGAGTTCCTAGTGCACATATTGTGCTGGCCCATTTCAAGTTCACGTCCCTAGGTTGACAATTTAAATGCACATTCATGATGATTAAAGTAGTTGTCCAGGTTAGATGTCCAATCTCTGAATCATGGCTGTAAAGGCTTAGTTATGAAATCATTTTAGGAGGCCAACATTTTTGGCGTCGTTGTCGAGGATGGTGTCAAGCTAGGAAGTTTTTTTTGGAGTCATTATTAGTTTTTTTGCTGTAGTTTTTCTAAAGTTGTTCTTAGTATATCCTCATTTAGGAAGTAATGACCCCTTTATTCATTACCAATTTTTTGTGTGAGATAACTAATAGTGAGTAATATTGCATGCATAGAGGAAGGAGAAGGGACGCTTAGGGGAGATTCCTTCCTAACAATCCTAATCCATTCTAGCTAGTTGAATATCATAATTTACCAAAAGAAGAAGAAGATCCACACCCCTTTGCAAACACATATCCTAATCTGACTAGTTCCGAAGTCTCCTTTGAAGATCAAAATCAGCCTGAGAACCCCCTTACTTTGGAGCCACATCAAGCAAGCATGGGTGATGCAAATGGGAACAAAACTAACCCACCATCTTTTCCTTTTCCCATTTCCCATCAAAATGAAGTTGACAACATCAATAACATTCTTTCCTCAACACTCCCCAAGTTTTATGGACTTGTGATAGAAGATCCTGATACCTTCTTATTTGGGTTTGACATACTCTGCAGAAGTTATGATTATACTACTAATGCCCATTGGCTTAAGTTATTTCCTACCACTCTGAAGGAAGTTGCATTAAGATAGTTCATGAGCCTAGGCAGAGATATTGTGGAAACTTGGGAAGACATGAAGACAAAATTCCTTGAGAAGTACAAAGAATATTGTAGGGGTAGTGACATGAGAGGAGGAGACATTTTCAAGATGCAGTAGAAGGAAGATGAGAGCCTGGAAGACTACATTGCAAGATTTATGTTTTGCCTACAAAAATCTCCACACCATGCACTTAATGAGGATTCACAAAAGTTGTTTTTCCTAAGAGGAATCAATGACAACTACACTGATGCCTTGGACCTCATGGCAGGAGGAGATATCTCCCAAGTTCCTTGGGAGGATATCGCCAAAATTACTCTAAGGCAGCTTCAAAGAAAGGGAGAGCTTATCATTCTTCCATGGGTAAGTCAACTACTGGTGGAGTTTCAAGAATGGAGATCACTCATTTGCTGGTAGACTTCAAGCAAGACATTATCAACAATCTAGCTACCCAGCTAGATACACCTCAAGCCAAGAAGAAACAAGAGGAGGCAGAGATGATGTTGACAGAGTATTGTCCCCACTACAGACAAAAGAAGAAGGACTGCAGATGTAAGATGGTAGCTAACTTGGAAAGCAAATGGATTTCACCTGAGTTCAAGCCAATTTAGATTGAAGAAGACCAAGTCTACTATGTTGCACAAAGAAATCCTTGGGCTCCAAGACAAGGTATGCCACCGGATCCACTATCATATGTTGGGCCATATTTTAACTCTTATTCATCTAGTAACCAATGGCAACCCCAATATCCACCCAGTTATGGAGGATATCCACCACAACCTTGGAGTAACCCTCCAAATGCTTGGCCCAATCATCAGAGTTATCCACCTCAATGGCAACAACCTTAGGGGAATTGGCAGCAATTCCAGGGGAACTCGCAACCACCTCCAGGAAATTGATAGCAAACAAATCAATGGAGAGGAGGATAGCAATGGCCTACTCAGACAACCAATTACATGTAGCCACCTTCTTAGTCCCAACAGCCTACTCTAATGCCTCCACTTGCTAATCCAAGCTCAAATGCACCTAAACCAACTCAACTACCAGCTCAACCCACACCCAATCCTAATAAAAAACCACAACAATAGCTTGCATACTTTGTTGATTCAAATCAATTCCCTTCATATGTTGTGAGTGTAAGAGATATCCATCTGTGTTCAAGAACCACTCTACCAGGCCCTTCCAAGTTCATCATCATTGAGCTTCTTTTGGAAGAGGAGGAGGAGCCTTTGAATGACCCCATTCAGCCAAATGCACCTAAAAATCATGAACCAGTCCAAGTCAAACAGACCGAGCAAGAACCACCATTTCCTCATAGATTGGAAGTTTCCAAGAAGAAAGAAGAAAAGAAGGATACCACTTTTGATATCCTGGATCAGCTAAAACATATATGTGTTCAAATACCCCTATTTCAAGCCATAAAGGATGTTCCAATCTATGACAAAGCTATCAAGGAAGCTTATCTTAAGAAGCCAAGTAGTAAGAAGAAAGACCCAACTACAGTTCATGTGGTGGGCCAGCTAGCTGATATCATGCTGGGAAAAGTGACTTCCCAAATATAATGACCTAGGCAGTCCTGTGGTAGGAGTTGTCATAAACAAGATCAAAGTGAAGAATGCTCTGATTGATTTAGGGGCAGCAATCAATGTAATGAGCAAAGACATCCTACTTTAACTAAATATTGAAAGTATGATATCTACTCCTACTATCCTGTAGCTTGTTGATAGCTCTACTATCAAGCCTGATGGTGTATTGGAGGATCTTGTGGTAGTTCTAGACTCTAGGAATACCCAGCAAACTTTATGATTCTTTCTCCTAAGGCTACACTAGGTGGGTATCCCATCATTCTTGGAAGGCCTTGGTTGGCAACTGCAGATGCATACATTAGATATCATTCTGTTGACATGACCATTTCAAATGGAAGGAGTACTAAAAATTTTGTTCTCTATCCACCTGCTTAGCCATCTCATGTTGAAGAAGATTTTGTATGGCCACAAGTTGGTGAAGAGGCCGAGGAAGTTAATTCTATGGCATAGCTTATGATGCTAGGAAGAAGATCTTTCATGCAGGATGAAGTGTTGGCTAATCTCATTCAAAACCATTATGAAGTGGAGGAAGCATCATATTCTACTTCGGCCAGGACACTTTTGTCTGCTCTTCCTGCAACCACTGTTCCTGCAGACGTTTTTCCTACAACCACTCTTCCTGCAGCAACTATTCCTGCACACATTCTTCCTACAGCAAGAGGTATGTTTCATACATTGTTTCCGTGTGAACTAAAGGTACCATGTATTAATGAAGCAACCATGATAGAATTAACTACACAAATCCAAGTGTCTGAAGGAAAATACCTGAATGCCAATAGTAAATTAAATGAAGAGTAGCAACTATTATTGGAAAACCTATTAAGGGCCCATCAACATGCATTTGCATGGAATTATCATGATATGAAAGGTCTGGATCCTAAACTTTGTACAAATAGAATTTATATCAGAGATGATTGCACTCTAGTAAGACATCCACAAAGAAGAATCAACCCTGCACTAAGAGAGATTGTGAAAGGAGAATTGCAGAAATTACTAGATGCAGGATTTATATACCCCATTTTAGATAGTCAATGGGTGTCTCCATTAGCGATTGTGCCCAAGAAAGGAGGGAAATGGTGAGTTTTCATTGATTATAGAGAACTTAATGCTGCCAACAAGAAGGATCACTTTCCTTTACCCTTCATTGATCAAGTTTTGGACACACTTGTAGGAAAGCAATATTTCTCTTTTCTAGATGGATTCAATGGCTACAACCATATCCAAATTGCACCAGAAGACCAAGAGAAGACCAAATTTACCTATCCATGGGGGACCTATTCCTATTCAGTGCTCCCATTTGGCTTGTGCAATGCACCTGCAACTTTCCAGAGGGCAGTCATTAGCATCTTCTCAGATATTTCTCATGATTGCATGGAGATTTATATGGACGACTTCACCACTTATGGTGTTGATTTTAATCAAGCATTCAAGAATCTCAAGAGAGTTCTACAGAGATGTGAGGATCAAAATTTGTCCTTGAATAGTGAAAAATGTTTCATGATGATGTAAGAAGGTGTAGTTCTTGGCCACTACATCTCCCATAAAGGAATTCAAGTAGACCCTGCAAAAATTGAGGTAATCACAAACCTGCCTACACCTACAAAACAGAAGGATGTTAGGAGTTTCTTGGGGCATGCAGGATATTACAGGTGATTCATCAAATATTTCAGCAAGGTAGCAGCACCATTGTATACTCTTCTCGCTAAAGATGTTGAATTTCAGTGGACTGAAGCTTGTGACAAGGCATTTTCTGACTTGAAGGCAGCTTTGACTCATGCTCCTATACTCAAAGGACCGAATTGGGAGCTTCCCTTCCACATCCACACTGATGCATCAGACTATTCCATAGGAGCAGTCTTAGGATAGAAAGAGGGAGCTGTTGAAAATGTTATTTACTTTGTCAGCAAAAATTTGCAAGGAGCTTAATTCAATTATACAGTGACAGAGAAAGAGATGTTGGTAGTAATTTATGCACTAAACAAATTTAGACATTACATAACGGCCTACCAAATCTTTGTACACACTGATCATGCAACCATTAGGTATCTCATGAATAAACCTTTGATCACAGGTAGATTGGCAAGATGGTTATTGTTGATGCAAAAGTTTGGTATAACCATTGTAGATAAGCCAGGGAAGACTAATGTTGTTGTAGATTTTCTTTCAAGGCTAACTACATCAAAAGATAATCAACCCAGTTTAGATGACTCTTTCCTTGATGAGCATCTATTCTATCTCAGTGTACAAATACCATGGTATGCTGACATAGCCAATTATTTGGTTACAGGTAGAATTCCTTCTCACTTCTCTCCAAAAGAGAAAAGGGCACTCATTGAAAAATATTTTCCTTTCTCTTGGATTGTCAGATATTTGTTTTATACTGGACCTGACCATGTCATGAGAAGATGTGTGAGAGAAGATGAGACATATGAAATTTTGCATGCATGTCACAACGAACCATGTGGAAGACACTTTGCAGCCAAGAGGACATCAATGAAGATTATGAACACATGATATTACTGGCCAACACTCCATAAGGATGCAGGAAGGTATACAAGAAAATGTGATAGATTTCAAAGAATGGGCAGACCAACCAGATCTAATGAGATGCCACTTTTCCCTCAAATAGTAATCACCCCCTTCGACAAGTGGGGATTGGATTTTGTGTGACCAATTGACCCTCCATCAAATGGTAAGTCTTATATACTAGTATGGACTGATTATGTAACTAAATGGGTAAAAGTTAAGGCCATGAAACATGCAAGAGATAACAAGGTTGCAGAGTTTCTTTATGAGGATATTTTCACAAGATATGGAGTCCCAAGAGAAATAGACTAATCAAGGGCCACAATTCACATCAACTCTTGTTACAGCACTAGTGAATGAGTACAATATAAGGCACGGAAAGTATACTCCTTATCACCCCTAGGCTAATGGCCAAGTTGAGGTGACCAATAGAGAAATTGAAGCCATTCTAACTAAAATAGTAGCTATTCATAGAAAGGATTGGGAAAAAATATTACCAGAAGTTGTTTGGGCCTATAGGACAACATGGAAAACAATTATAGGCTTCACCCCATTTGAGTTGTATGGAAAGACAACTATGATGCCAATTGAATTTGAACATAAGACTTTTAGGACTGCAGTAAATTTAGGGATGGATATTTCTGAAGCACAAAGAGAAAGAATCATATAGCTAAATGCTTTGGATGAGATAAGAAGAGCAGCCCTGCAACATATAAAAGTAGTGCAGATTCAGAGAATCAAGTGGCATGACAAATTTATTAAGGACAAGAAGTTCAAACTAGGAGATTGGGCCTTGCTCTATGATTCAAGATACTAGAACAATGTAGGAAAATTGCAGACAAGGTGGCTAGGACTGTATGAAGTTGTTGAGGTCTTTCCTAATGGAGCTTTTCAGCTCACCACCATTGACCCTGTCAGGTTCAAACTACTTTTCAGTGGTCATCGCCTCAGATTATACCACAAGTTAGCTTCTAAAGAAGAGTTCTTGCAACAATTCACCCAGCACTCAGAGCTTCCTACAGCCAAAGGCGGTGGACCTAGTGTCCCTCCTTCAGCCTAATTAAGGTACGTACTTTCCATAATAAAGACTTTCACTTACATGGAAGTCCATTTCTTCATCATCCACCCATCCACCCATCCATCACCACCTTTCTCTCTCTTCCACCTCACTTCATTCCATCACCTCATTCCACCTCATCTTCATTTATTACTCAATTCATTTTTCAACAAGGTGAGTGTTACTTTATCTACGATCTTTGTGAAAAATCTTCCACACACTCAGGTATGTGCGTATTAATTACTATCTTTAATCATATTTTAAGGATGTTCATTTAATCATTGTACGTTAGTATAGACGTTTGCATAAAATGCCATCATTCCCTTTCGCATCACTGCTCCCATCTTGCATGTGTGGACACATGTCCAAATTTAGGTTGGGGGGAGGAGAATGAAAAATATGCAAATATTTTATTGTCCATGTGTCAAATCATATTAGGTTGTGTCAAAAATTTAAAAATGAGGCAATTTGAAATCCAAGGACGCCTTGCATGTGTGAAGTGACAATAGCTGCAACCACCATTTCTTCCTATTATAATTTCCCTTTATCACTCATTTTCTTGCCATTATTTCCCTGTCGTAATCTTGAGTTGCAAACAAAAAAGAAAGGAAATTTAGTCGACGCTGGCACTAGAAATTTAGTAGGTTGGTCCTGAGATTTAACAGACACTGCAGGGAAGTGCATTTGATTTTCAAAAGGGGAATTGTAGGAAAAGAAGTTGCAAAGCATTTTGATTGCAGACAATGGGAGGAGGGTTAATTCAAAATTAACCCACAGTGCATGATATTTTATTGTAGGATGCACAATGCCTGGCCAAATTTCAAAACTGTGGATGGATAGATTACTTTTTGAAGTTGGATGATTATGATGAAGGAATTGCCCTTGAATTTTCCTAGAAATTTTCATAAGGAAAAGCCACGGTTTGAGGGTTAGAAGTTGTGGCAACGAAGGAAAGAATTGCAAAGGTTACAAGGTTACTTGCTGATGGTGAAAATTACCCTACTTTTGGAGACACCAGGTCAGCTAGGGTCGAATTCACAGAGCCAAACGACCCCCCATTGAGCATAGATAAACAAGGTGCAAAGAGAATGTCTCTACCCGAGCCGTGGAAGCAGATAGCTATGTATGTTATCAAATACATCACTTATGAGGGTCACCAATCAAATTTGCATTATGTGCACTTCAAGCTTTTAAATCACATGAGGCACAGAAGGAGGATGAATGTGCCCAACGTGTTGTACAATCTTCTCTCAATCATGGCAGCTGAGACCCAAAAAGGTAGGAATAATTTTCTTTCCCACCATTGCTTGATTAAAATGCTAGTTGAAAGGTCTTTGCATGATGTATCTGGAATGACCTGGGAAGATTTTATCAAAGTTGATCAAAATTATCATCAGGAAGAGTTTTTCAATGTTGAGAATTTGCAACCTAGGGCTATACCTCAATCTCATAGGTCTAGCAGGAGAGTAAGCACGACTGAAGCCATTCCTAGTGCTTCAACCTCTGGTATGAATCCTCCTGCAGTAGAAGAAGCTATAGTAATTAGTTCTTCTAAAACTGAGCACTCAGAAAAAGAAAGCTCTTCTTCCTCGGATTCTGATGATGAAGTTCCACTTGAAACCCTCATGAAAACTAGGGCACAATAGAGAGGGGTAGAAATGAGAAGAGGGAAGGCTAAAACACAACCTGTAGAAAGAAAAGTGTCAAGTTCTAAGAAGAGGAAAGTTGATATTTTTCATCTTGTAGCCAAAGGAAAACGTGAGAGGCCTCTTAGGAAATCAAGACCAGTCAGGCCCGTGATTGGTACACCTTTTCAGGAAAGCCCTAAACCTGGTGAGACCTCACATGAGCAAGAGGACCTTGAAGCTCCAATGGAGTAGGAGAATGTTGAAGAAGGAGAAGACACATTTAAGAGGGCAACAAATATAACACTAGTCGATCTTGCTAACATTGCAGAAGAATTGGAGGAAAATCAGGACTTCCTGCAGCATGAGCAAGAGATTCTGCAACATGAAGTCCTACAACAACAACCAAAACCAGAGCAAGAGTTCCTATAGCCGCAATGAGAACAAGAGTCCTTGCAGCAAAAGGAAGAAGAAACAACACCCTTATAGCCAAAGATAACCAGATAGCCTGAAGTCTATGCAAATAGTGCCATATGAGGAGCCATCATCAACAAAAATACTGGTAGGCATTCATAATCCTCGTAATTTTATAGTACATGCAACAATTTTGAATTTATGGAGAGAAATACAAAGAAAGAAGGAAGAATGGAAAAAGGAAAAATGGAAATTGGAGGAAATTCAAAGAAGGGATGAAGAAATTGAGGATAGAGATGCAGAAATTGCCACCCTAAAGCATAGGGTAGATGATATGGCAGCCTTGACGCCAAAGATTCTGGAATGTAGAGATCCTCCAAGGGTCTATGCTCTACTCCTGAAAGAGAAATATCTCTCTTTTAATATGTCAAGACTTTCCTCAGGTTTGAATCCATCTATTGATACCCCTATGGAATTTTTCAATGCTTATAGGATCGTCTCCTCTGAAATGAAGAATTTGCTATGTGAATTTTATTTACATAATTATGTTGTCACAAAAGACCATGATTAGAACCCGTTGTTGTATGTTGGGATGTTCAATTAAGAGCATTCATGTCTTGGGTGCAAAATGAGATTAGTTGGGGACATCAACATGGTGCTTATAAACAATTGAAGTATGATATTCCTCTGTTTCTTAGAGCTGAGTCAAGCAACCCAAGGGATATTTATAGAGAATGGCATAGAATGTTGCTCAGACCTAGTTATAGCAATAGGATTATGCATTGGATTGAGGCAATTTACACTGAGTAAGAGGTAAAGACAATAGCAAAAGAGAAAATTGTGAGGAGATACCTATCACAGAGATGGAATAGTTTGACTGATGAGCTGAAACAGACTGAGCCCCATTCCATCCAAAATTATGTTGTAGCATTAAAAAAAATTAAGAGACATATTCAGATTGGAAGAACTCAGGGACAGTCTTGGCTTCCCCTGACTTTTCAGCCACCGATGCTTATGTGGCCTATGCCAAATTTGAGATTCTACCAATATGACACTACCGCAGAGAGGCGAAGATGGGACAGGTTTGACAGATTGGGAGGATTCTATTGGGATCTTGATTCATGTACTATAGTCATTGATGTCAAACAAATCTCAATTGCAAATTTCAAAGCTTTAACCAAGCAAAAGAACAACTCTTCCCCTGCTGGAGGACCAACAAAACGTTAGGTTGGGGGGAGTGATGAGCCTAGTTTTTGGTCTAGTTTTGGAGAGAATCTACAGTCTATTTTCTCATAGATGTCATGGAATTTAATGCTTAAGTGTTGGTATTGGCATAATGTTTCCCTCAAACCATTGACATTTGATATTACCCTATCTCTGCAAGCTTTAATGATATTTGGCATAATATGTGAACTATCTATATTGATTTTGCATGTGGTTATTGAATGTTTCTTAAGGTGGTTATAGATGTGTAGTTATTATGTGTACTAACCTTGCCATGCAAATTTAATGTGCTAAGTTGAGGAAAACACCGCCAGCTAGGCATGCACCATAATGTCCAGCAAGGGAATCGCTCCAAGTCAAATAAGACCGGCGGCAGAAGATTCTCCATGCAGCCAAGTATAACCACCTTGTTGTAGTGGACTTTAATGATCAAGGATGCACGAGCATTACTGTTGTGCTACGTATGTGTCTGACTTGTATGTCTGACCAGATTCCATGCATGTAACTGCCATCACTCCACTTTCCCTATTTTCCCTAATTGGCGTCCTCCTAGTCATGGAGTTGACTGCCTTGTTTAGCTATTAGCATAAATAATAATCTGATGCTCCTTCCTCTTAGTTAGTCATTTGATTAGTGAGAATAGAGGAAGAGGTTGCACGATTTTATATTGTACTCTAGTTTTGATACATTACTCTTTGTATTCATGATTTACAATGAATGAAATAAAGTTCTAAGTTCGAGCATCTGGGTTCTTGTTAGTTTAGAGGATACTTATCCAAGGGGGCCCACTTGGTGAGTAATATGTTTTATTAGTTAGCATTAGTTTATTATTACTTGTTGTTTAGTACTTAGTTAGAAATATGGCGTCGACTGTTCCTGCAGCCACTAGAAGTGCATTTTGTATCTATTCCTATAGCCAAAGCAGATAGAGTAGTTTCCTGTTTATTGCTCATATCTTTTATTCTTGTCATGCATTTCAATTCAGCATAGTTGTTGGTTGATGTTCAACATTTGCTTTATTTAATTTTCAAGCAATTTACTTCCAGTATTGTGTGTTTCTTAGTTGTAGATTAGGAATGGCTACTTAAGAGTTCCTAGTGCACATACTGTGTTGGCCCATTTCAAGTTCATGTCCCTGGGTTGACAATTTAAATGCACCTTCATGATGATTAAAGTAGTTGTTCAGGTTAGATGTTCAATCTCTAAATCATGGCTGTAAAGGCTTAGTTATGAAATCATTGTAGGAGGCCAACACCTGTACCTATGAGAGAGCCTATGCATGAGCTTGTGCCTGTGTCTGTATCTATGCCTATGTCTGGGCTAGTAACCCCTAGGCCTGTACTAGTTTCCCCTATAGTGTTTGCACCTGAACTTGTAGGCTGGAAATCTGGATCTGTTGATGTTGAGAGGGTACTCCAATCTACACATGTCGCTATGTTGCAACTACCAATGATCGCCTCTTACGAGGCACCCTGAAGTCTCTAACATCAAATGTTGGGCCTCCTCCACCCTCATCTCCTCCATCATCCCCCTCTCCATCACCATCTCCATCTCCCTCCTCATCATCACTACTCTCCACATCCTCTGACTCCTCATCTCCCCCATCTCTCCTCCATCGGCACTTGTGTGTAATTGCCATCTCCCCCTCACCTAGTATCGGCATTGGTTCATCTGGAATGAAGATTCATGGGAATGGATGTAAAGCAAGGTATTGTGCATACTCCTCGGTAATCGAAGCCTTGACGATATCAGGATGCATCTCCCAAATAATGGTCGGTAGACCCTGGTACTCTTGCACTGCAACATCATAGGATAAGCAGGGTCCCTACTCATTGGCATCTATCTGATGTCGTGCATAATGTGTAACACCCTGGGACATCCCCTATACTCTGCCTTACTATTTAAGCACCCTCAACAAAAATCTCTCAATGATGAAACGTGTCCTACCAATCAAGTACATGGATTGGCATAAGTATGGCATCTCTGTATCATCATCTAAACACTACTCGTAACCAAGGTAGGGCTGCCATGTAACTGTCTCTACATCATCAAGGACTCTCCTCTAATGCTCCAGTTTTCCTAGTCTAGGCTGAGTAACTGGACTTGCATATACATGAATGTATGGCCTTGGGGCAAGTCGTTGTCTAACTACAACTCGATGAGTGACCGCTATATGCTCCCACACCCACACCTAAAGTAATGTAACTCCTGAAGACAAACTAGCCCCTCGAAGGTAGACCACTTGATGCAAATCATGGTATAGATGGGAAAGCATGTACATACCCCCATGCATATCTGGTACCATGGATGATCATACTCTCCAAAACCCGACCCCACCCAACTGACAGTCCCTTTGACCTACGATCAGGACAAAGGAACCCTCCAATGAAACTAACAAGTATCGATGGAAAGGTAGCATAGGCATCAACCATCTCTCACCATGGAATCTCGTATCCACAAATCATATCATCCTAAAAAACTTGGCACAGTGCATCAGTTCCACCCTATTCAATAGAATCATAAACTACCAACTCCCCAACAATAGGTATCTGTAAGATCCGTCATACATCCTCTAGGGTCATGATTATCTTGCCGGTAGGAAGGTGGAAGGTATTGTGCTCACTATGCCATCTCTTTGCTAAGGCTGTCAATAGTCCTCGATTAATCCTAATCGGGGGCATATCTAGAAGAGAAGACAAACCACATTGTGTGGTAACTGTTGTCTCAGGCTGCACTAGCTGTGGTATCAAATCAAATGTCCTAGGAAACCACTCTCAGATCTGTAAGTTCATCAAAAGCTCCTATCATCACAGAATATTGAAAGTCAATAATCTTTGTCAATTAATCAAACATCAATCAGCTTATCAAATCTAATTAGCTCTGGTGAGACTTTGATTAAATCTCATGAGCAACTACCATTGAACCTCACCTATCATGAGGTCAATCATCAATTTATCATTGATCCTCACCTATCATGAGGTCAATCAACTAGTTTATAATTGATCCTCGCCTATCATGAGGACAATCATCAATCTATCATTGATCCTCGCTTATCATGAGGTCAATCAATCAGTTTATAATTGATCATCACCTATCATGAGGTCAATTATTATCAATCAAATATTGCATCTCACCTATCATGAGATTAAGAAACATCAAACCTATCAAGATCATCAATCAACATCAACTCAAAGGCTGACATAATTGAAAATCATCAAAATCAAGGAGTTAATTGACAAATTCTATCAATCTGACTTGGATGCGCCAAAACGAATTTTCTATGCACTAAAAAGTTCAATGCGCTGGAAAAATTAATCTATGCACTGTTATAGTTTTTCAATGCGCCATAAAATTTCATCAAAGTGCTATAACATAATTTCAATGCACCGATTCAACAAATGCGCTAAAGCCCTTTGTCTATGCGCTAAACCCCTATGTTGACACGCTAAAAAGTTCTATGCGCCACATCATCATGTCAATGCGCTAAAGCCCTCTATCTATGTGCTAAAAGTTTGATGCGCTAATCTATTTATCATGTCCTAAAGCCCTAAACGAAAGCATTAATTCTTTCAATGTGCTATAACAAACATCCTATACGCTAAATCAGTGTGTGCATGCGCTAACATGGAAAAAACCGAATTAAAAACATACAAAAATGTGCAAAAATTTAAATGCAAAAATCACGAGGAGGGTTATCGAGGTATGTACCGGCGGTCCATATGCTTCTAGGTGGTTGTGATGATGCACGCGCTTGAATCAGTGTGTGTGGTAGGGGATCACCATCTTGCCAAAATTGCTCAAAATCACACTCACTCTCAAAAAAATTCAAACTCACAATGCACAAATGAATTCTAAATCCACCTTTTTAGCTTTTTAAGGAGTGATTAGGTGGGATTTTTGTGGGATTTATTTATTTTCCAAGGGCTTAATTCATCAATTTCACATCTGGCAGAGTAAAACATTATTTTTCAAGAGACATCATTTTTGCATCATTGAAATTAAAAATCTTTATCAAATCATGAAAAAATCATAAAAATTTGAAAAATTCCAAAAAAATCATTGATTTATCTCCTGAGGGGGCATATATACATCATCACCTGAAACCTGAAAATCAACACCCTGGGGCATACTAAATTATTTTTTTTCAGTACTAGCAACAACAACAAAATTTTCTTTGAAGCAATGTGTAAACACATCACTTCAAAGAGGGGCAAAATGTATACACCTAAAAATGGTTTGGATAATCTAATTAATTAAATACGATTTATTTGATTAATTGACTCCTTTAATTCATCTACTTATAAATAAATAGAAATATTTATTTATATAGTTTACTTCTAATTCTTCAATCTTTATCATATTATTTCATCTTAATTAAATAAACGAATTTAATACTTTGTTTTATTTAATTACCATATTTCTTCCATGTTTATTTAATAAACAAATTTCTATAGTTTGTTTTATTAAATTAAATATCCTCTTTTTCTAAATTGAATAAATCCAGTAAATTCAATTAAAGCATATTTCTACAGCTATTTCCTCTTTTCACTCATCATATGCACCAACAAAATTAGATATTTTATATCTAATTAATTCAACTCAGCCTTCACAAACAAATTTGAAGACAAATTGGAGACAAATTACAGGAAAACTTCTTCATCTTCTTCCATTGATTCTTCCTATCCTCTGGCAGAATGTTTTTGCGGGGAGGAAAAATCTCCATAATCTTCTCAGGTTTCTTCATCCTTCACCATTGAATCTTTCAAATCAAATCTAGACCCTTACTTGCTGGCACATCACAAATATGTTGTCAAGAATCTATAAATATAGCTTCTTTCCACAAGAAAAGGATCCCAACCCTGTGCAATATTACTCTACAAAAATAGCATTAGAACAATTAAGCATTTGAGCATTTGAGCATTGAGCAAATAGTAATTAGCAATCATAATCATGGATTTTCATTTAGCTATATCCTAGTTTACAATCATTTTCATGTCAATTTCATCTATAGTATCATCAACATATCATTTAGAAATTATCATATAGGATTAGATGCCTGCATTTTTACATCATCTCATTCTCTAGATTGGCATTTTAACAGTCAGTGATTTAATAAATCTTTGGAGTTAGAGATAAATGGGACGGCTTTGAGAGATTTCTTATTTTAATTAGATTAATTGTTTGTTTGAATCTCTTAATATAATGTCTTATTAGGTGTGTTTGTTCTTCATTACTCATATTTTACTCACACACTTGGTACTGTCAAAATACATCAAATGGTGGAAAATAGTATCTAAGAAGAAGATTATATTGCATGATAGTCATCAAAACATGTCTATCAACATTGTTCAGGGAAGTCTAAGTGATAAGGGAAGTTCTTTAGAGGGGCAGTGGTCTTCATAGTAGATCTTGTTGTACTCATCATTTATGGTCTTGAGGTCAGTTTAGAAAAGGACAGTGGATGCATGGGAATGCAAGGACAGTCACTATGAACAAAAAAAACAAAGTTAAATAACTATCAAACTACTAAGTTAAAAGTACAATAAAGTGAGAGAAATTGCATCGCAGAGGCAGTGGAAAGTTTTGTGTAAGGAGGTTGTTTGGGTAGTCAACATTGTTTGAGGCAATGTATGATAGTCTAATAGATAGTTTTCTTAATATAGAGGTTGTCCAAATGAAGGAAACTCTTAAAACCACTCAGATTTTGCACTCACTCCTACAGTCATGGGAAAATTGCTACCAGCTATATGTGATAGTTTCAAAGCAAGAAATGACAATGAAGAAATATGTATGCATTATGCAAGAGAAGCCAGTCCTCAAATCCTAGGTGATAATCCAATTGAGCAACATCCATAACCCTATCATCAAACAGTAAGGACATATTATGTGATCTTCAAGAGGTGAAACTAGACATGTTTTTTATAGTGCACATAGTGAAATATCAGCAATGGTGTCAATCAGGTAAGAGGTTAACACCTTGAGGATAGAGATTATAGCTAGAAGCCAAGTTTATAAGGGCAATTTATAGTATTTTTGGTGGAGCTGTTGAAGTGTAACAAAGATTGTATTATTTTTATTTCCATGTTAGATGAATCTATATCCTTTCTAAATCTTTTTCCTATTTCAAAAGTCTTGTGGTTATAGACTGTCTTAAGGGTTCCTTGTTATAATGAGAGTTTGTGTATAATTGTGGGCTAGCCATAAAGTTCAAAAGAGGTTATGATGTAGTAAACCTTTGGGCTAAGTAGAAGGTAGTCTATAGAGGAGACCTCATGGAAATACAAGCCCACAAAATTGATAGGGATAGTTAAAAATCATGAAAACTTCTACAATATAATAGTGAGGTCAAAAGGGCTCGACTTGTGACTACTTCAAACTTTCTTTCTGCATGTCTTATTAAGCAAGTTTGAGGAATTTCCAATAGTTGGGAGATTAAATGAGCACTTGTGACGTCTTTCCATGCATTTATGATCAATTGGAGGACATCTAGGAGAAAATTTGTGAGTTGCAACAGATGTAGAGAATAAAGGAAAGTTTGATCCAGTTTGGGGCATCTCCAAGCATCTAAGAGCTATTCAGGGAGTCTTGGATAATAGATAGGATCAAGGCAAGAAGTTTTATTCATTCAAACAAATTTTTGGAGCATTTTAGAGGACAAGAAAGTAGGAATAACTATTTTGGACACCCAAGAAGGTTTGACCCAACGAGCTGAAGTGAACATATGTCTTTCCTTTCTCAAAACATTTTCCTATTATCTAGCAAGTTGTTGAGTAGCTTAAAAGGAATCCCAAGGGAAGATTTTCAAAGAGTTATTTCTCTCTTAGCAAGGTATTGTAACTTGTTTTCAAAGTTCTTTCAAGTTGGAGTAGTTTTGTAACTCCATTTTCAAGCATGCACAATTGTATGTAAGACTTCTTTTGATCAATAAAGATAAGCTTTTTACCTTCTTAGAGATATTTAATTGTGTGAATTTCTCCAAGATGGTTGATGTAATCTTGTGGTGATATATTCTCTCCTTGATTTTTATCTTATTTTCATTGCCTTTGTGCATAAAGTATGTATTTTTGCAGGTCATAACTTGTGTTAACTAGTTAAGAATAGAGTTTAAGTTGTGATAGAATTCATAGCTCCTAAACTCTATCTTTGACATACTAAACCTAGTTATGAAACACTTTTGCAAAGACATATGAAATTATGAGTTGTATATGTTTTGGGTTTAAATTGTTGATCATATTGTGTGTCCAAACAACAACATAGGCTTTGAAATCATTTTGGTCCATCACCTTATTAGTCATAGGTTTCATTCTATGTTTCCTTTCACCCCTTTTTTCAACATGCAGCAATAGGAGAGGTTAATTAGGTGAAGTCTCAAAGGTAACCAACCCTCTCTAGAGGTTCTTTTCCACCATAGGTGACCCACAACCTAGAAAAGTCCCCATGTTTCACTCTAACTCCGATTTTTGCAACTTGGAAAGGGTGCACTTCTAAGTGACAACAGTTGCTTCCATTCAAACAAAAGAAGGCAGAACTAGAATCTTGAATCACATATATCAATTTTACAATTGACTACTTCCATGTAAAATGTTAAGTAAAATAAGAAAATATTCTATACTCTCAGTACACAATTGACGTTAAAAACATATACTAGGGTTACTTCATTGGAACATAGAGAGGCCTAAATTGTTTTTAGGATAACTATATGTTTTGTATCTTTCTAGTTGATATGCTATTCTTTGATCTTCTTTGATAATGGTGCTATGGTGATTGGTCATGTCTCATTACAAGATTTGGGATACATAGCTTCACTCCATCATGGTGGTTGAAGGCCTAATGTAAATCTATTTTCACTCTTTAGGTAGAGAAAAGACATGCAAAAGAAGGCACAAAAATTTGACCCCAAAGAGGAAGAAAACATTTTCACAACTCCATTTGAAAGAGAAAATTAGTCAATTTCTACAACATTGGGATTGGATATGTATATTTCTTATGAAATGATGCCTAGAGGCAACATGGATGGATCCTACATGGAAATTACAACATGGTAGAACTAGAAACCTCAATGATGAAGAGTCTGTACTCACCATGAAATGAGCAAAACACATATATGGCATATGATAAAGCCACAACTCCTAATGTATGATCCATAAAAGTATTGGAGGGAAAATTTTTTTTATCAAATACTAATCTTATGGTCTTTATTTTAAACACAAACATGATAGGCCTCTTGCTAAACTAGATTTGGCCATGTTCTCCAACTAACAAAAATTTTGGTGTAATCATTTTCTTGTCATTTCATTACAATTCACAAAAATGACATCTCTAACCTTGGGCCTTCTTTGTAGCTCGAGATAACTACAAACCAAAGGTTTGCATAATTGCTTTCTAACCAAAAGTATTTCACCTTGACAACCTGCACATTTTTAAAGAGATGTATTGAATCTCAACCATGTTCTCAATCCAAAAATCAACCTTGATTTGAACTAATAGTGGAATGTTCCCATAATGTGCCCACTCTAGATGCTTGAGTATGAGCAATGGTCGAATCTACTAGAAGTGTAGGAGGAGCATCAAAAGAGGTCTTTATGTCATCACAATGTTCAATATATTACAAATAAGCAAGCTCCTTATTTGTATTATTGTCATATGGAGATTTATCAAAATCATTTAGGAGTACAAGACATTCCATAACAAAATCACTTATTAGAGTTTTACAATGCCCAGTGTGGACCAAAAAGTTGAAAGCACAATCAAATGGTAAAATAAGAACAAATAGTGAGCACCAATACATAGTGCTTAGAATATCCTCCACTTTTAAAAAACAAACTCAAATTTGAGTGCGATCAGCAAGAATTGTCTACATCAATGTGTAGTTGGTGAAAAAATAGGTAGGGAGGAAAAAAATTCACTTAAAAATAAATTTGTATGGCTAAGATATCCCTCGTCAAATTTCTCCTATCAATTGAAAAAGATGTTTGGTTCCTTTCCCTTGGTGGTCGACCAATAGTGTTGTCATTTAAAGTGGTACCACGTTAGGTGGTGACAAGGGGCCCAGTACCCTTGTGCCAACCCCTGTAACCCTTACTTATAGCTACAACATTGCATTTAATTTTTTTCTTTTTCTTCTATGTTTCTCTTTTTTTTAACAAAAGCTTTTGCATTAAGAAATCTTTACAGAATATTTATCAAACCTATACCATCCTGCATTAGACCTATGGCTAAGGGGTATGGCCCCAACCTACATGCTTGGATTATTATTTTTTTCCTTTTCCCTTGGTGATAAAAACCAGCAAATGGACAACTGGATAGTAGGGGAGAGGACCCAGTAGTTGAGCATGTTTTAATAGTTGTGATAGTAGTTGTTTATATAATGCCCAATAGTTGTGATATAGTTGTTTATATAATGCCTAATAGTTGTGACATGACTACTCTAGCTTAAACAAAATATATTCCTTTGATCTAAAAGCAACCAATCATGTGATGCCACATCAGCGGTCAACTACCCATGATGTGAATGCACAAGTATTGATCTCACTTTTTGGGCCTTTTTGGACACCTTGACAAAAGCATGCTGATGTGGTATCATATTTGATGATGTGGCCCTCAAACGAAAGTTATAAGCAAGGGACTTGCTAAGTAAGTTGTAAAAAATTTGGAGTGATTTGAAATTTCCATGTAGCATAATTAGAAGCGTGAAGTTAGGGTGCACAACTACTGGGTCCTCTCCCTACAATGCTTTTTGTTTCTTACAAGTTCTAATAGAAAATGGCCAACTGTATTAAGGGGAATGAAACACAAAGCACAATCGGCTAGGTACTATTGATTGTGCAACAAGGACAGATCTAAATAGGAAGCTAATTTATGTTACCTTAATAATTTTACCATGTACAAAGCACAATATGTTCACACATGTGGATAGAGAATCATGAAAACCTTGATTTGTTTGTGCAAAGATGACATAGAGCTGTGTAGAGAGCATATGGAGTCATATGTTACAACCCCAGGTTGAATACCTGGGGCCAATTTGTTTTGTTGGTGATGAAAATTTGTAAATAGACAATTGATTTGTAGCTTTTCAGCCACTCCAAATGCAATGGTAAGGTCTTTTTTTGTTCAAAGATGTTTTGAAACATTTGCAACTTGAAAAATGCAAAATTAAACCTTACAAGTGATCCAAAATAAGTTTACTTCATGATGTTCGATGGAGATGACATAAAAACCTAACCTAGCTATAATTTTGGACCTTCTAAATTTAATGTCATGGCTTGTTTTATTTTGGACCTTCTAAATTTATTGTGATGGCTTGTTTTCTTTCTTGGAGGCCTCCTATAATAGGTGATCTAAAATCACTCAATTTGCAAGACTATAAACCCTAGATGCAAGAAAACTAAAACAAGTGAACAATTTGAATTAAATGTCATGCAAACTACTTTGTTTTGATATCATTTAAGATTTAATGAAGAATTAGCTTGCAACAATTATATCTACCTTAGGAACAAGAACACCATTACATGAATTCAATTTCATACAAAAGGAAAACATTACATGAATTCAATTGCATATAGAATGATAATGATAAATCTTAGTATTTACATTCATGATACAAATAAAAGGAAATGACAACAATATATAGAGTTTAGAATGCAAAAGTTAGGATGACAAGTATCATAGGGGAGTTGAGTTAGCCACAATGATCTAGTGGACTGACTCAATATGTAGGGGTACTAGTGCTAAGGGAAGTTAGCTTGATGAGGTAGTGGGGGAACTTAACTACCATCAATCATGGAGTGAATGAGGTAGTGATGACACAAGACTTCCCTCAATCAAAAAGTTTGACAATGCGCTTATTATTCCCTAATTTACTTATGTAAATAAAATAAATTACCTAATTAAAATTAAGTATGAGGTGCAATATATAATTAAACCAATAGGTTGGCTACTCCATAACCATACATTACCTATGATGAAAATATAATAAATGGGGGCATAACAAATTATGAGTTCAAACAATCTATCCTTGGGCAAAATATAGGAAACTTGTTGAACTTGCCCTTGATAACACACCATTATAAACTCAAGCCTACAAACATACTCCATTATCAAGTTGATGAATTAGATTTTATCATAATACTATAATGTGCATGAATCTTACAATGCATTGCAATAGGATGTTGTATAAACACTTTCAACTAATACACTCTTTTACCAATTGTTTTGAAGGCATTGATTTCCTTTCAAATATTGTAAACTTTGTTAGTGGAAATTTCATTTATATTTCTTTGGAAAGAGCATTGGTGACCCAATTTAAAATTGTGGCTTTTGTATCTCCCAATAGATTATATTTTATTAAACTTTCCTTGGAGGGATCTTGGTTGCTTCTCTACATTATTTACACAAGTAGGCTAGATATGGAAGATTTGAATATAAACATGAACTAGTTAGCTTCAGTTACAATAGAATGCCAATGATGAACATTGAATGAATACTAAGGATTGACATGATAGACTTGATGATGGTTGTAATCCAGTCCTCACTATGAGTGTTCAAGAGGAATATTTATGCATCTTTACCCAGTTAATGTCTCAGAAATTGCATGCCAACCACATTAATAAAATGCCTGTTGTTTCCATGTACAAGGAATGTGTTACATGACAAATTATCCTAAGCAAGACCCTTATTAATAGTATTTCTTTTATAACAAACATTGAAAAAAATTCCCTCACTAATAGAAGTTCTTTGGTCAAAAGAAAACTCCTACATGTAATTTTTTTAAAGGTACCTGATCTGGTGGCCTAGAACAAAGATAGTACAACTATCAAGGTTGAGTTGGCCTATCAATGCCTTTAAGGAAAAGATCTACAAGATTTTAAAAATATATTTGGTTTACTATTGGCTATTCCAAAGGATAGATAACTTAACCAGCATGTATGTGTGTGCACTGATTAGGGACAATACATAAAATAAGTTTTGTGGGGCTGCATGAATGAGAAGAGCTTCTTAATCAAAGTTTCCATAAAGATAAGAAGGTTAAGAAAATTTGGATGAAAAGTAGTATTAATGTGGATATAGCAGGACCGTTAGTCAGCTTCCTAGAAGACAACTGCATTTTAGGCTGGGGATGAGCATGCTCATGCAAAATTATTGAAGATGTCACTCATTCCTTCTTGCTAGATAATTTGGACTAGATGCAATGTAAAGTCGTTAAAAATAATAGGATGGAACTTGTGTTGGATTTGGAACCCCATAAAGAGATTTGTCATGAACAAATTTTGTTCCAATGTAAAATTCAACTCATGTTATATAGGATACAATGTGAGAATGTATCGGTCAACAAGGTAAAATGTTATGTCTCCTCTCCTTCACCAACTATAACATTAGTATTAATATTATTCAAAGGTGTTTCTTATCACTAAATTAATAAAATCCAACAAGCCAACAAGGACTAAAACCCTTGAAGGAAATTACAGAGGTTAGGATGAAAACCTTGCCTCATTTTGCAACTTACATAGAAAATTTAGAAATGTCGATTAAAGATCCTTTCTCTCATTTTAGATTTAAGCAATCAGGACTGCAAGCAAATCTTGGAGGATTATTTGTGATTTATTTTGAGTGCCATCTTCTTCATGTTGTTGAGGGTTTAGGTGCCAGATATAGTCATCATTATTAGATCTGAGTGCTAATTGTCATTTGACACATCTCTTGGAGTGCATGACTGGGAGGTTTCCATCATCACATCCAAGTGCTAATTGTCATTCGACACATCTCTTGGAGTGCATGACTGGGAGGTTGCCATCATCAAATCCAACTAAACTTCCAATCCACTCAAGAGAAAATAAGGTCATAAGTCAAAGGGAAATCACCACCCAGAAGCTACATCAGATCACATTTTGCAGGGATTGTAGAGTAAAGTATTGTGAATGGAAGAACAGAATAATACGATTGCATGGCAGAATATCTTTGAAATGAAAACCAGTCATACCATATATATGTATGAAAATATATAAGTATGGAAATATGCCTATGTATTATTCTATTCTTCCATGCACAATATGTATATGTATGTATGGAAAGACAAATACATATATAAGAACAGAATAATATAATTGCATGGAAGAATAACTTCAAAATGAAAACAAGTGAATCCATTTTCATATTTGGGAATAACAAACAAATATTAAAGGCAAATTGCAGAGTTAAAGTTTGTGCATTGTCAAAGAGAAAACCCTATAATTTTGAACCAGTGAAACCCTTTCCATGTTCGGTAGTAACAATGAAATGAAAAAAGCATTTCACAGACATAACTATTGTGCATGGAAGAACAAAATAATACATAAACATGCCAAAATATCTTGGAAATGAAAACCAGTCATACCATTTTCATATTTCGGAATAACATGAGAATATTATAAACAAATTATAGAGTTAAAGTATGTGTAGTGAGGAAGACACGAATGCAAGTGCATGACAGAAACCCTCGAAATGATAAACATTAAAACCGTATGAATATTTCCTAGTAACAATAAAATATATTTTATCCATTTCCGTATTTTGGAATAACAAACAAATGTAAAAAGCAAATTGTAGAGTTAAAGTGTGTGCAATGGCGAACACACGAATACAAGTGCATAGATGAAAACCAGTCAAACCCTTTCCATATTTCGTCGAACAAGTCTAATAGTAATGAAAAACCATTTAAACCAGTCAAACCCATTCCATATTTAGTATAAGGAAGCAAATATGAAAAGAACAATGTAGAGTAAATGTCATGTAATGAATAACACAAGATTACAAATAACACAATATATTGAAATGCACAATGCAGGGTAAATGTCGTGCATGGATGAGTATAGAGGAAAGGAAAACCAGTGAAACCCTAAACTTGAATTGAAATGACTTGACATTCATATAAAGTGTAATTTGAAACCCAAGACATTGAGTTACAGATCAATGTGACAAAAAGTGACATCCCATACAACATATTTGCATTCACAGGCAACCAAAATTTGTAGCAGTAGAATACCTGTAGCTTGTACAATGTTGTTGTTGCTGCCTTTGGACTTTCTTCATATTTTTGGAGCAAATTGTATAATTGATAATGAAAGTGGGACATGCTAAATGAAAATTGCAAGAGATACTGATATGCATTTTTGAATTTGAAAATCTCCTTATATGTTCAATGTTGGTTTGGTGTGGAGTCTTTAATTCCTGTCCTTTTAATTTCAAATTTGAAATCTTCATCGGATGCCTTCAATTGTCGAGTTTGTATGTATTAATTGTGTGCATTCCTTGTTTGCTTGACAAGATATTTTGATGGCTTTAACACCATTTTTTTGGTGGTTGTAGGTGGGAAAAATAGAACCAATAGTAGAGAGGTTCGATTTGACAGATGGGACACATATGAATGATTACTACTTGTCTGAGTGTTGTGTTGGTGGGCAAGTGGGATGGGGGTTCGGCTGGATTGGATTTGGTGATGGGACATTCTTGGCTCATAGTTCTACTTGTGGCATCCCAAGTGCTCGAAAGGTGGTTGTGATGTAATGCAAAGGGGAGCTTGGGTTATACTAATTTTATATTTTGGGCTTTTGTTTTAAATCAATGGGCCAGTAACAAACAATATGGCTTGTATGTTTGTCATGTCAAATGTGCTTTGAATATTCTCTAACATGTAAGACTGTGAATATCTATTTGTGTATGGGACAAATATTCATCGATTATAATACAATTTTGACGGTACAGTGATACATGTACCTTTGTTGACTTTGTGAGTAAAAATTGGTTTACATTTTCCTATTATTGAGCTCTACTGTGGGGCCCAGATGGAACTACTTCAATCCCCAGTATAGGCTCCCACCCTACTATGGACCCCTCTCCCCTAAATGTCATGCGACAACAAAGGTAAACCTCCACAACTATGGGATGAAGCTTTTCTTCCTTATCACGAGAATTAGAAAAAGCAAAAAGTGAAAAAAATTTCTTGTGATTTGGACTGGATCACACTAGGACAGCTATAAATTGAAAGATGTTCATGTATAGATAATACACATTTTCTTTAAACCTAAGGAAAGCACCATTTGCAGTGATTTTAATGGTCCGAGCTTCCTAAGATTGTAAGTGTGTTTGGTGAAGCAATCATGGGAAAAAGAAAACTCAAGGTCGCTTACAGAACTGACAAACTCAAAAGACAAAAGACCTTCCATGACAAGAAAGTGGGTCTTTTCAAGAAATCTATTGAGATTTATGTGCTCTACAGTTGTAAAGTCTTTATTAGGGTTGAGTCCGAAGATGGTGAAACATTTGAATTTGGAGAGGATAAAAATTCAGCCAAGAACGGAGCTCTGGTTTCAACTTGTTTTGCTCTTCCTGACAATGACAGTGGCAGTCAAGAAAACCCAACAGATGAAATTCTCTCTGCACACAGCTCCTTGGAACATGCTTTTCCTTAGATCTCTGATCCTTTCTTGGAAATGGAGAGAGAAAAAGATCAGACCCATTATCCATCCTCTGATGATTTACATTCTTATTTCTCCAACCAGATGAATCCATTGCAAGAAATGTTCTTCACTTCTAAACCCATCTTGGAAATGGAGAGAGAAAAAGATCAGACCCATTATTCATTCTCTCATGATTTACATTCTTGTTTCTCCAACCAGATGGATCCATGGCAGGAAATGATCTTCACTAATGCTGATTATAATTACAAGCTAACTCCAAGATGGATTTGTTCTTCATAGAATGCTTTTTAGATTCAGTCATGCCACTATAAATTTTCTATCATATTGGAACATGGGACACAGGATTTTACAATGTATTTCAAAATTGTATATAGAGAGCATTCTTTTTGTGAATTGCTTCCAACAATTGGCAAAATAAATCTGTTTGTTTATGGTGTACAAATCTGATTTCTATGGTTGTTTATGGTTCTTTCAATTTCTTCTAGTCTTCGTGAATATACAGTAAAAATAAATAAACCCAATCTGTAAGCATTGCTACTTGGTTAAATTTTTAATCAGATTGGTTACGTAAAGTTAATGCAATTTTGAAATTCCATGGCAATGCTTGGCGAAAGGTTGAACTGAAATCTTATTAAACTTGCTAGAGAATTTATTAACATTTGGGGTTTTTACATTTGGCTATTATTTTCTTTGTAGGTTCTTTTAAATCTTATTTTCTATAAGATAAATAAACATATTGGCCACTTGGGTTGTGGATGGGATTAAATTTAATAAATTTAAAATAGTTTAAAAAAATATTTATCTAAGTTTTAAAGTGTGCTAATTTTAATATAAATTAATGTGCACTATTCTCTATTTAAAAATTGTTTGAATTGTGGCACTTTTATTTCATCATTATACTATAGTAATGGTGAAAGTTGTATATACTTATTTCAATTTCTATTTTATGTTGAGTTTATTTTTATGGAATGATTTTCATTTAATGTATTTATATATTAACAAATAATATATTATCTTATAAAGTTGGACTCATTCACTCATGTCTTTACTCATCATTATTTACATCTTTTTTTATGTTTGGGTCTTTTTTATCCATAGTTGTGCATATTTCCACATATTCAACATTCATTATATCTATTATTTTCCACCACATTCAAATATTCATTTCTTGTCTAGATCTTAACATTTACATGTCTCAAATCAATCTTGTAGGCATAAAATTGATTCCCCACCCAAATGTCTAACCCCTAAATTTTTAAAATTTGAATTTAGATTTTTTTTACTCCTACCCATTTCTTTCCCACCTTGACCCAATATGATAAATGTTCTATGTGATTTATGACTCTACTTGTATTTAAAGGATTCAAATTACATTAATTTCACATCCTATCATATCTAGTAATTATTTGCATCAATTATATGTAGAGAAGATGCATTCTAGGAACACTTTAATTGGAACACTTCAAAGAACTTAATTCTACATCATCATTCCAAAGCACTTGCATTTATAAAGACTGATGTCCTTGCTTATTTACAACCATAAAGCCACTCTTTTTAGGCAGTTGACCTAAGAATAATTTATTGTAGTGATCTAGTAGCCTCTTCAAGGTATTTTTAAATGTTACTAGTCATTAATAGTTAGCATATAGTCAAGAATCTAATTAATCAAAGAGTGTAAGAGCATAATACACCATATCAAATCAATGGGCCATGAGAAAAAAATGTAGCCATGAAATTGACCCAGATCCACAATATTGACCCACAACAAAGTTGATAGTCTATTTTTATTCCAAAGTAGAATATAAAGAAAGAATAGTCCTTTTCAAATTCAAGGTAGGTAACTTATTTGGTACATCAAGATTATTAGTCTTCATCATTCCTACAAAAAATTGTAGCCATGAAATTGACCCAGATCCATGCAAGATTGACCCACAACAAAGTTGATAGTCTATTTTTATTCCAAAGTAGAATATAAAGAAAGAATAGTCCTTTTCAAACTCAAGGTAGGTAACTTATTTGGTACATCAAGATTATTAGTCTTCATCATTCCTACAGCTAAGTACACTAACATATTCACATGTAATTTCCTATAATAGCATGTAATTGTTCAATTATCAATCTCACAACTAAAAGTAATTAATCTAGGTTGATTTATGTTGATGTGTATGCATCTTATTGGATTATCCTAGATTAATTTTAAGAAAAGATTATTTTCATTTATATGTTGGTGAAGCCCTCCATTCTTATATCTATATGTTTTAACCTTAGGGCTAAACCTTCACATTTTTTAGTATTTTAGATTTTATATTATTCTAATTTTATTAATCATTTCCAAGTTTCCTAGGGTTTGAATTTATTCATGCTTATAATACCTTGATTAGGGTTTGGATTTACATAACTATGATATACATCCTTTTTCTCACTCTCTCGTTCTTAAGGATATTCAACCTTATGACTCATCTTAGGTCTTTCTCTTTGGTTGGTATTCATGCATATATTTTAGAATTTGGTAGGTTCTCTCATTACACATCGTCTCTCCAACCTTGATAAAATCATGGTCCAGATTTTTATGAGGATAAGGAAGTGTTTTTAATGAAGGTTTTATTTTATCATTCCTCATCTTTTCCTTCATTTGTAGAGTTGATTAGTTCTCATTCATGCCTATTAGATACTCTTCTACCTTGTGTCTATGAGCTTCATAATAATCCTAGATCTTGTGATAGTGATGATCATCTATCTAACAAGGACTTATCATGTGTTAGTCATGTATCTAGTACATGGTGGCTATTGATGATGTGACACCTCTCTCATCTATTAATGAAATTGACATACCTCTTGATGATATATTCTTACATATATCATTGCCCTTATGCCATTGATTCATATTCTTTGGAAACATGATGATGAGTATAATAATTATCATTGTTTTACATCTCATTATAATACACATCTCTTTCCTTCCCCTACCTATGATGATAATGAACATTTACTCATACTTAGTTCAATATACTTATAAATAAGTTGAATAACTTGACTATGATGACTATCTTAGTGATTAGATTTATAGTGCTTGCTTCTATCACTAGCGATGTGTGTTGTTCAACTCCACATGAGATCATTGCACACATTGTTAGTTCATAATGACCCATTTTTCATACTTCTAGCTTGTGATCTATTAATGATATATTCAATAATGAGCATAGTGATACTTCTTTATCTTCTTATGATGAGGTTGATGCTTCTTTAGTTCACGATTATGTTATTTATAATAAATGATCTTTTAACACTATAAACATCAAATTTGAGATTAATTCAATACAAAATAAAATAAATCCTCTTATATACTCAATGCTCAACTTTGATTAAGCATAATTAAAATTCAAATAATAAAATAAAAATTATTGAATTTTGTTGTTGCAAGTAAATTTTATCAAAGGATTTAGGATGTTGTTACTCACACATTTCAAAACATTTATAGCATATACTTATCAAATATGGTTGATTAATGTTTGGGAACTTGCACCTTAATTTATATTTTTTTGGGAGATATAATGAATGGTGGAGATTTGTGATGCAGGAACACTCAGGGGAATTGATGATCCTACATCACCCAAAAAAATGATTGTTTTGGTTTTGGTTTGCTTTGCTTGGATTTTTTTTTGTTATTTCCCAGCTTTGGGAAGACTTTACATAATCAAATTTGCAGGAACTCAATCTTTGCCACATGATCGATTTCAACATACACTAGCAATGTTCTTAAAATATAGATAATATATTTTGGTGAAATTTACATATGATTTTGACTTCCTTCGAATTGAAGTGGTGTAGACTACATCTTGTATTGTTTTATTTATTACATGATCACCGAAAAGGCATTATTGATGTTGATAGTTCTATGAGAAACAAGAGAAACAAAATGGGATTGAGAACTTTAAAAGATAAGCTGAAGTAACACATTACTGGGATAAATTAATAAATACAAAAAAAACCAAGGGTGCCAGAGCTTAGAAGGAAATAAAAGAGAAATTTCAGTGAAATAAAGAAAAAAGAAAAGGGAAGGCATTAGAGGAAGAGGCGCCTCATCTTCAAAAATTAAAACTTGCAGATATTTGAATTAAATATCATAAAGATTGGGGAATATAATTAAAACAAAAGAAAAATGTTGAAAGGCGGCGGCTTCAGGTAAAAGAGAAGAGGAATCATCATAGGAAGGAGAGAAGTTAGTGCGGTGAAAGGAAAGCTAGAAAAAGAGAGAGTAATTGGATAAAAACGAGAATGTGTAGGGAAATGGGGTGTAGCCAAGGAAAGACTAGCATAAAGGAAATTGGCAAATGTGTAGCCAAGGCGTGAGGGGTGAGAAAACACTAGGCTGTCAACACAGGAAAAATAAATCAAATCTGTAAATGTCACGTGGCAGCAAAGTTAAACCTCCACAACTATGGGATGATTGGATTCCTTTCCATCCAGAAGCTTTTCATCCTTATCACGAGAACTAGAAAAAGCAAAAAGCAATGGAAAACGGCTATAAATTGAAAGATGTTCACCTATAGATAATAGACGTTTGTTTTAAACTCGAGAAAAACACCATCTGCAGTGATTTTAATGGTCTGAGTTTCCTAAGATTGTAAGTGTGTTTGGTGAAGCAATCATGGGGAAAAGAAAGCTCGAGGTTGCTTACAGGACAGACAAACTGAAAAGACAAAAGACCTTCAATGACAGGAAAGCGGGTCTTATCAAGAAAGCTACTGACATTTCTGTGCTCTGCGGTTGTAAAGTCTTTATTAGGGTTGAGTCCGAAGATGGTGAAACATTTGAGTTTGGAGAGGATATAAATTCAGCCAAGAACAGAGCTCTGGTTTCAAATTGTTTTGCTCTTGCTCACAATGACAATGGCGGTGAACAACACCCAACAGATGGTGAAACATTTCAATTGGGAGAGGATACAAATTCAGCCAAGAACGGAGCTCTGGTTTCAACTTGTTTTGCTCTTCCTGACAATGACAGAAAGCCCAACATATGAAATTCTCTCTGCACACAGCTCCTTGGAACATGCTTGTCCTCAGATCTCTGATCCTTTCTTGGAAATGGAGAGAGGAAAAGATCAGACCCATTATCCATCCTCTGATGGTTTACATTCTTGTTTCTCCAACCAGATGAATCCATTGCAAGAAATGTTGTTCACTTCTAAACCCATCTTGGAAATGGAGAAAGAAAAAGATCAGACCCATTATTCATTCTCTGATAATTTAGATTCTTGTTTCTCCAACCAAATGGATCCATGGCAAGACAAGTTCATGGATTTGTTCTTCAGAAAATGCTTTTTAGATTCAGTCATGCCACTGTAAATTTGCTATCAGATTGGAACAGGGGACACAAGATTCATGCATTTCAAAATTGTATATAGAGAGCATTCTTTTTATGAATTTGTTCCAACAATTGGCAAAATAAATCTGTCTGTTTGTGGTGTAAGAACTGATTTCTATGGTTGTTTATGGTTTTTTCAATTTCTTCTAGTCTTCATGAATATACTGTAAAAATAAAGAAACCTAATCTGAAAGCATTGCTATTGGCTAAAGTTTTAATCAGATTGTTTACATAAAGTTAATGCAATTTTGAAATTCCATGGCAATGCTTGGCCAAAGGATGAACTGAAATCTTGTTAAATTGCTAGAGAATTTATTGACATTTGGGGTTTTTACATTTGGCTAAAATTTTCTTTGTAGGTTCTTTTAAATCTTATTTTTTAAGGATAAACAAACTGACTTGTGGATGGGATTAAATTTAATAAATTTAAAATAGTTAAAAAAAGTTATTTATCCCAACACTTTAATAAGTTAATGTGTGCTAGTCTATGTTTAAAAATTGTTTGAATTGTGACACTTTTGTATTTGGATAAATTAAAGGGGTCATTATTATATTTTCGTAATGGTGAAAGTTGTATATTTATTTCAATTTTTATTTTATTTTGGGTTTATTATATGTAATGATTTAATACATTTATATATTAACAAAGAGTATTTTTTTTTTATAAAGTAAATAAAGTTGGACTCATTCACTTATGTCATTACTAGTCTTTATTTTTTTTATTTTTTATTTTTTTATGTTTGGGTCTTTTTTATCCATAGTTGTACATATTTCCACATATTCAACATTCATTATATCTATTATTTTCCACCACATTCAAATATTCATTTCTTGCCTAGATCTTAACATTTACATGTCTCAAATCAATCTTGTAGGCATAAAATTGATTCCACACCCAAATGTCTAACCCCTAAATTTTTAAAATTTGAATTTAGATTTTTTTTTACTCCTACCCATTTCTTTCCCACCTTGACCCAATATGGTAAATGTTCTATGTGATTTATGACTCTACTTGTATTTAAAGAATTCAAATTACATTAATTTTGCATCCTAATATCTAGTAATTATTTGCATCAATTGTATGTAGAGAAGATGCATTCTAGGAACACTTAAAATAACTTAATTCTACACCATCATTCCAAAGCATTTGCATTTATAAAGATTGATGTCCTTGCTTATTTAAAACCATAAAACCACTCTTTCTAGGCAGTTGACCTAAGAATAA
>VDFB02061666.1:91787-149961 GCA_007258455.2 Sequoia sempervirens
ATGTTAGGTTCTTTGTGGCTTAGCGATGTAATTTTTTCACTTTCTAACAATGTGAAGCCTTTCATCCATAATTTCTTTTGTTTGTATGTCTATATTTTTCTTCATGAGTGTTTGAGTATTTTTTTTTAAGCTATAAATTAACCGTTCATCAAAATTTGAAATCAGTGCATTTTAGAAACTAGACTCCATTCTACAATTTTAAAAATAAAATTTTAAAAAAAATCTATTAGTTTCAAAAATTAAGGGGAGGCACATGATAAAATTCTGCTTTTTAGGAAGTGCCCATACAAAATTAATAAAAATCAAATATTCATTAAAATTGTCAAATATCATCCTGAGTCCCTTACTACATACTGTTATCTAACTTTTGACTGGAGCGATTTTAAAAATACTAAAAAAAATTCCACCGTGCTCGAGTCACACAAGAGTTGCTATGTTATGTTTTTCTGACAGAAACAACAGTAATTTGTGTGTGTCCCTCTTTTGAACCCCTTAATCTCAACCATTTTCAAAATAAATTAGTAGTTTAGAAAGTAGACTCGGAGCACTGCGGTCCTTGTTTTTGTTCCATCAAAAAATTTTGAGTGTAGCTATCCTCAATTTCATGTCCAAGGTCAGTATTTCCTGATTTCAGAAAAAAAGTGGCCACTTAAGCCCCTTTTTTGGGAACCATCTTGGTGCACTTACCCTCCTCTAATGGTTTAATAACTAATCCCTTAGAGCCATGACTTAGAGATTGGACATCTACACTAAGTAGCTATTTCACTCATCATGAAGGTGCATTTAATTTTCAACCCAGGGACATAAACTTGAAATGGGTCAGCACTGTATGTGCACTAGGACTTCATTGCAATCATCCATAAACTAGGAAAGAAATAATTCTAGAAATAAAGTGTTGGAAAGAAATCAACTTAAACATTGAACATAAATTAACATTTGCACCAAAAATTAACAACTGGATTGAAGATGAATGATAAAAATGTAAATTACAACAAACAGACAGGAAACTACTATGTCTACCTTGGTTGTAGGAACAGTCACAGAATGGAATTTTAGTGGCTATAGGAACAGACAGTTGTTGAAACTGAAAATAACTACTGAACAAAAAATAACTTTTAAACTAATAGATGGAATTCTCACCAAGTGGGCCCCCTTGGGTGAGTCTCCCTTACACAACTCAAATGCAGCAACTCAGAATGTCATATTATTTCTTGAAAGCATAAGTACAACATCTCAGCAATCAAACTGTAAAACTGGAAAATGCAAGTACAAACTCAGAATGTCCAACCTTATTGAAAGGAGCATTTGACCATTATTTATAGGGAGAAAACTACTGACTACCCCTAACTACCTAGCCATTCAACTCCATCAAAATAGGAGGATGTCGCTTATTGAAAGCATAGAAAAATATGGACGAAGTTATGCATGTGCTAAATTGGTCAAAGTAGGCTCGCTTCAATGGGAATCTAGCACAACGTACTCCCTAAATTTTCTCAACAACAAATAAGTCCATTAAAAAAAGGTGGTTACATTCATTCATTTGAATTAGGAATTTCCCTCCATGCGAGTTTTCCCGCTTTGACTTCTTTAATGATCATCTTCATAACTTCTCGGTAACTGACCAACTGGCAAGAATTTCTCCCACATAACAGGCTTTGTTGACATCAACATTTTAGTGGAAACCTGCAAAATAGCATTAGCACGCACAAACAAATATATATGTATAATTACCTCAGTAACATTCATTCAACCACTAGTAACTTGAACATAGATAATTCTCATAGCATGATAATGTCATTGAAGTCACAAAGATAAAGCTTATGTCCAAAGTCTATGGTTTTAAGGAAAATATCAACAACCAAGTGTCAAAGTCTAGGATAGCAACAACAAATATGTAAACCCTAGAATCCTAAACTAGCATGCATAAACGGATCATGTTGAATTGACAGTGGAGCTAAAGGAAATCAAACTACTTTGGCCAAAGTGTTCTCACTCAGTACTTCGAGTGACAGTCATCCTACTCACATACACTACTCAAGCTCGATTTGAATTTAGGCCACTATAATCTATGCATATGTATTTTCTTCTATGGGTAGTCTTTAACCCTAGAAGCAACCTATTCCCTTTCCCATAAACTCAATGGTATTTCTAACCACAAAGTATAAATACAAGTTACCCTCCCTTCAATGGATAATCAAATTTGAGGTGTAACTTACAAGCTATCTAATATAATGAAACAACTTTGCAATGAATAACCCTTAAGCTATCCTTGTTTAATCATTCCTATTATACTTATACTAATGATAAACAATCCCTCCTATTATGGAGTAAATACAAACACTTTCATAGAAAAGCATAAAACAACTTATTTTCCTTTCCAAAGAAAATGCTATGATTCCCTAATGCAAGTATTCTCAATAAATTCCAATTCAAAGCAACCAAGACTCATTATTTCATAATAAAAGACAAATAAGAGAAGAATAGATCCTCATGCATGTACTATGCTTGATCCAATTGACTGACTTGATGCACAACCTTCCAATGACCGCTTACTATCCTTCACTTTTCTACTCAAAGCAATACTTCACTATAACCTCTTACACAAGATAACTCTATGCTCTCACAAAGTAACTCTTAATTCTCACTTGAATATAACTCTCAAAATATTTGCAGCAGAATAAACTCATAGAATTGTGCGTCCCAAATGATAGAGCTATCCCATCTATTTATACAAAAAATTAAGACATTGATGCCAAAAGAAAAGGTGTTTCGGTCGACACCTCTCCACATGCAGATCGAATCACCTCTCATAGCAAAAGGGTGGCAGAAATCTAAGTGAAAACTCAACTTCGTATTCTAAAGATCGACCCCTATTGCTTTATAGCAACTCAAGGATAATTCAAATATGCACATACCTAAAATATGCGAATTGACTTGCAAGCAAGATAGACTTCTACAGAAATAGAGTTTTTTATATATTGGCGCCATGTAACAACCATATTTCCTATTCTTTTGGTGCGGTCTATCTCAATGAAACAGTCTTCTATTTACAAGCAACACATACTCTACGTCAACTTGATCATAGTCTATTTTTTTGACAGAGAAAATATGAATTGACTCCACTGTAATAGCATTCCACCTTTGGCTTTGACCAAGCACATTACTTGTTGATTATTCCCTTTATCACGCGTTTAAACTACTTGCAACGAAAACACATTTATTTAATATTTCCATCGTTTTTATCTTTTGGATAAATGCGTTCAAAGGTAGAAATAATACACTGTTATAAACCAACGATGCTTTATGTATGATATCGACCATGGCTTATTACTCTATATCAGCCTTTATCTTATTCCAAACACATGTAATAATCAGCCTATATTAATCATATATATATAAACATATATTTATATATACACATACATATATATATATGTCAACGAATAGCCTGAATGCTATGTCTTTTATATATATATATATATATATATATATATATATATATATATATATATATTCCATGTCAATCAAGTATGTATACATTTGATATTCAAATGAATAAGATCAAGTTAACATTCATATAATAATCTCGACTATATATATATATTCCTATTTGTACATGTATACACACGTATACATATATTGATATATCTGTGTGGACATTTTCATTTGTCACACATACACATATATCAACACATGTATATATATATACCTTCAATTGCACAATCAAGTGCATACACAATTACTATCTTATTGATAGGGAATATGTGTGTGATGTATATATACATATGTACATACATGTCGTGTTGTCCATTCGATAACACCATGCCCATAAGCAACATGTTCATAAGCATGCATAGGTACATCTACCTATGTACTCCCATGTGCGTTCCCTTCATGTGTATGGTCTATCATTGACATGCATATGCATACATATACATACATTCCACATATGTTCACCTCATCAATTAAGCATAGTAACATAAGAAAGAACTCATAAGCTCCAAACACATAAACATCATCCAAGAATGCACTCAATAGTAATCAAGACTCTTACTAATACAAACACATCATACTAAGGATGACTTACCAATTCCCAACACAATAACTTGACTCAACCATTCTATTGTGAGTGTGTGTAAGCTCAGTTAGGTTACGTTACTGGCTACCTGACCAAGTTCTTCTTCTGAGGGATACTTCCCCTCGCATCTGTAGGATTGAACATGCACTTGCATCCAACTAACACATTCCCATGGTAGTCATTTTTTCATCAAAATATGCATTTACATAATATTTCTCCATAGTTAGAATGTCCAATTCAATAACCATCCATTTCACATATATGCATTTCATCATATAACATTAAATGAAATAACATTCCTTCATAATTCATTGATAACAAAGTGCAAGCACATATATTCTCAATCAGAATTCTAATTACATTCACACATGCAATAATTTACCCTAACATGGTAATAGTAAATAGGTAATACACAATTAGGGTGTGACAACTTCAATTTTTACACCAAATGCTAAGATGGTGTCTTATTGTAAGAATGTCTTTAATTAGATATATTGAACTTTTGTATTAAGTTTATATATATATATATATATATATATATATATATTCTTCTTATTTACTATTTACTATTTTTATACAATCATCCTTGCTTAAAATTTGTGTTACTTTTTATGTTAAGTCATTTTTATATTGCATGAGAGAAACCATGCATGACATTGATCTAACCTAAGATTCAAATTTTTAAATTTTAAATTGTTGACTCTTCTTCTAGTCATTGGGAGTTGACTTGATACATGTCACTATGAGAATTTGTTATGTCTTGATATTTATAAAAATTCATTCGCATATTAGTTCACATCTTAGAGTAATCCAATTATCATTCAAAATCCTAAATATTAAAGTGCATTTGATGGAAACATTTTAACTTGGTGCACTAAATAGAACACCACTTGCCTTACAATTTGTAATGTAGATCACTTTCATGCTTGCTTGTTGTCCACCAACACCTGTCAAGGTTGTAAACCTAGTGATTCCAAAGGTTGATTGAAGAGAATGTGAATTGTTACACTTTAGCAATCAAACTCATAAATTGCAATCACAAGCTCCCTATGAGAAAGCAGACTTCATGCTTAGCTTGCATCTTTCTTGTGTTGGGTAGACTTGGCCAATCTCATGCCAACTTCTACCTTGGGTGGACTTCACCTTCTCTTGGACATCTTCCTTTGGGCAGACTTCATGGGTGGCTAGACAAGTGCATTTTCCTCTAGGTAGACTTTGTCACTGCTTAGACAATTCTTTCTTATGCCATTCCCATCTTGATCTAGGGCAGACTTCATCTTCTCTTGGACAAGGCGGACTTCACCTTTCTCTTGGGCATTGCTTCCTTGGGCGGACTTTACCTTTGGCTTGCCATGTGCATTCTCCTTTGGGCAGACTTTGTCTTTGGCTGGACAATGTGTTAGACCATGTGCTAGACCATGTGCTTATTCCTCTAGGCGAACTTGATGATGCTTGCGCCATGTTTACCTTGCCTAGCCTTTGGATGAGTTTCTTGCCTTTTATACTTGGAGACACAAATTTTTGATTCTAAAGATAGGAACATTGTTGCCATGACCTAAGGGGCCCAATCCTAGGTCAACTTTAAAAAAAGCTGAAAAAAGCATAAAGCAGGCCAAAAAAAATTGCTTCCCGGATTGGTCCCAAAGTGCCAAAAATCAAAAAATCAAAAAGCAAAAAAGCAGAATCCCACAAAAATAGGAAGGTGTCAAAATTGACCCAAAGCAATGGAATTCTTTGTGCTTCAGACCTTTTGATCACTTTGACGATGTCTAGATACTATTCTGAGCCTAAATTTTTTATTTGACTCGGATGACCATCTGAAAACTCTAACTCCTCATTGTAAAAGAAAACATGGTGATTAGCAGTTGCGATGCCAAGGAAAAACCCTAAAAAGCAAACTACTAGGGGTCCCCATTTGCAATGGGGCAATGTGTGAAAAGGTCACAATAGGGCCCCTTTGAAAGCCTTTCAATTTGTTGACTGTCTGCTTGTTTGCTTGTGTGGCTACTTTGTGTTTCCTGGTATGTTTTATCTACGGATTAACATGTTGCTTTGCAGGTGCGCCTGTAAAGCCGCTTTCTAGTCTGACTGTGTGGAGTCCCCTTACACTAGGCTTCCTTCATGAGAGAGTACTTGGAGGTTGCCTTCTCGTAGGTCTGTGAGCCTGTGAGACGCTTACATCCTGCGGGATTTGTCCATCATTGGTCTGAGGACCTTCAGTGTACTTTGTGCAACTTCATAGTTCTGCGGGGCTATGGAGTCCTTTTGTTTGAAACTCCTCAGAGAGAGTACATGTGGAGTCATTTTCCTTCCTTGTGCTTTCGAGTTCCCCAGATCGCGGTTTGCTTCCTCGACGTTTTAGGTATACATTTCTAACTCTTCGATCTATTGTACCGAACACTCATTGATTCTCATGCTCACTAAAGTGGGGGCAAAATGTATAGGAGAGAATTTGTACCCCTTGTGCAAATGGGGTGCAAATTCCCCTTTCACATACCCTCACCTTAGAAAATCAAATCCAAAGGAAAAATTCCACATCACCCACCTGCCTTCCATCCACTTGGCATTTGTCGTGTGTGTTGGTGAGAGAATATTTGTTGGGGACACAAGCGCGACGCATAGACGTCTACGCAGAGTGTTATCGTCCCTAGCAGATTCCCACATCTGAAGTTGACAGAGGCGTTACACTCCTCATTGGGGATGAATTGTAACGTCCTTCTATCAACCAACCGACCCGAAAACAACTTATTCCTTCTCATCCCACCTTCAAAAACATTATTCATTCATTCATTCTATCCTCTATGCAATTCCACAACTCAAGCAATCTCACTTCAAGCATTTTCCACAACTACATTGAGCATTATAGCAGTTTGTGACTTCATTCACTCCACCTTTGTATGCATGGTACTACTTCAGAAGTTGTGGGCTTGGAGTCTTGCAAGACCTCCCTTGATCACCGTTGTGGTTATGGTGACTTTTCCAAGTCCATACCTTGCATTCTCTCTTCATTGGCTAATGAGCCTTTGGGTGGAAGTGGTAACATCTCACTCTCCTTCCTTTGTGGTTCGATAGAATAGTGCCTTGTCTTTTGTAGTGTTCATTTTAATACTTTCTACTTTCTTTATCGCATATTCTACTCTGTTGTTTTCTAGCTTTCTATGGAGGTGGAAACACCAAAATGGGAGTTTGACTGAAGCAAGCCCCTATACAGCCCCAACAATTTTCCCCTTCTTGTTTGTGTGTAGGTGAACATGTATGTGGAGCTAGCTAGTGAACTGATGCTTGTGTGAGATAATCTTCATCACCCTAGCGTTTATTTATTTGCTTTATCATCTTTGCATCTACTTCTTGTATTTTATCATTTTGTTCTTTCCGTCAAAATCAACTGGCTAGGCTGTCAGTAGGTTTTCGGTAGTTTTTTATTGTACTTTGCATTTTATGGCCATACAGACGCCAACACACTAGAGAGACGCCAGCGCACCGCACTGTCATCCCAGACCCACGCTGCCGTCCTCGGACAGAGAGTTGTCTAAGGTACAGTTCAGACTCCAAAAACTAGCTTGTCTAAGCTCCAACCAGAATTTTGGGTCTGTAGAGTGACAAAAGTACTTCATAGTGCTCTTCATTCTCAATCCCCATCCCTTTAGAGTGAGGTAAGTTAGGGCAGCCCTCTACTCTCGACTCTCTATGACTTGGAGCCTTGACGTGGTTAGTCCCCCTCTCTTACAAACACATTTTACATTACATGATTTAGAAGGATCACATAGAATACTTGAACGGAAAGGAAAGAGAGTCACAAACATGATTAGCTCCCCCACAATTATTCAATTATAAAACCAACAAAAACAAATGCAAAATAACAAGATCAGCCCCCAAAAATTACACAATCATAAGATCCCATTAACAAATTATGATGATGGCACTTTATATTTAGTGCAATTACAATTGCCACTTAACAAAATCAACAAAGTGGTCTTGATCTTAGTGCATTACATATGCCAAATTAGGCCATAGAGCTGAAAGAACAATTTTTTAATAGAATGAAATAAATCAGATTGCATCAATGAGAAATACACAAAAAAAGATGTACTTTCAAAAAAATTGCACCCAAAAATGTTATTGTATGAGCTTGAATGGAACCCAAAATGTTTTGAAAATGTGAATTGCTCAATATCATGTGTGACATTTACAATCTTTTTAAAAACCCGACACCAAAATCAAAAACCATCTACACTATTGCAAAGGTCTAGAAAAAATAGCTCATATTAAAAAAAATTACTCAAGAAATGGAGCCAATGTAACCAAGAATGGAGCCTTTAAAGTTCAAGTACCAATTTCAACTGTCACTAGAGAGGGGTCGGGTTGGGAGGGAAGAAATTGATGATGCCAACCATTAATCTAATTTGAAGATGCCACCAGTAAATTCCCCACAACTAGAACATTCTCATATCACTCACCATTTGTTGAAACCCACCATCCATACCCTCAGATTGTTATTTTTGAAAATGAAAACTGCCTTAATAGCTTGAGAAATCACCTAAGAGAAAAAGCCATGGCTTTGAGGGAATATTCCTAAATATGTTTCTATGGGCCACCTCTACTAATTGGAAAGTAGGGTGGAGTAGAGGTGGATGGTAGGTGGTGCTGCCTAAGATGGGTCGCTTGCAAGTAGTTTGAGAAGTTGTTGAGAGTTATGTTGCCATCGATGGTGGATAAGCTACCAAGGGCCTCTGCCTTGTAGAGGTGGGGCCAATGGCCATTTCCAGCCACTACTCTCTGGTATTGCTACCAAAGTACCCTATAAGTACTATGCAAGCATAAGCTTGCATAATATTTATATTTAAAAGTTTTAGTGGTACAATCTATATGGACAAAAGGGGGGAAAATTTCCCTGATGTCTACAGGTAAATGCTTTGATTTCAATAATATTATGTTGATTTATAGGTTCTCAACCAGTCTAGACACAATGGTGCACTCCTTTTAAACCACCGGTGCAAAGCTTTCAATGCAAAGCTCCAAATTAAAAACCCTCTTCTTTGTGAACACGAACAAACTCCAAACACCAACAAGGCTCTCACACCATGTAAGAGTTGGTTCAAAATGCTTTGATACTATGCTAGATTTGGCTTAAGAGATAGCCACCCAAGATCAAGAGAACTAAAAGAAAACAAAAAATATTAGAAGGCCAATATGATAGAATAATGCCATTCCATTCAAGGATGCAATATGCAAAAGAGATTAATCACAAAGCACAAAGAAGTGTATGCTTATATAGAGTAGGGCAATGCATGAATGGTGGAAAATAAGTAAAGGTAGACATCCATGATAGATGGATCTAATGAATATTAGACATGCATGACAGGTGAAGATAACTAGATGAACTAGCATGATAGAAGGGACATAACTCAACTAAAACTAGATAAGTGCCAATCAAGCTACTAAGACATGGGAACATGACTGATTGACACAACTACCTAAGTGAGCGAATCTTAACTAGGTGCATATAATGCAATATAGTAATAAACTAAATGCAAAAAATAAAGTGCACCCACATTTCATTTTCAAAAGACAAGTTTGCATTCAAAAAGATTGATTTGGTACATTTCTTAGCATGAGGTCATATTCTGCATATCTAGGGTTTCAAAGAAGTTATTATGAATTTGTGGAGGGTTTATCTTCAAGAAATGAGAAAATAGTAGTTTGTACCCTCGCAAAGTGGTGATTTTCAGTCATGAGGCAAGTTGCCTTAAAAGAAAACCTTCACTCCTAGCATTTTGATGATTGGAACAGCCAAAACAGTGGTAGTTATCAGTAGTGAACGGCAGGGTTTTGCCCAAAAGATAGCAGACTTCATGTGACATTTGTCACAAGAAGACAGTGGTTTGTGGCCTTCAGTGATTGGCTGATTTTGTTTTCTTGGAACAGTAAGATTTTATCTTCAAAGAACCTGCATTTTTAGGGTTTTTATAATACTTAAACAGCAGTTTCCAGCTTCAACAAAAATGATTTTGATCCTTATGATATGCAACATTCTCTGTTTGATCAGCAGGGTTTTAAACCTCTGAAAATAGCAAAAAGAAAGTGATTTGGTTGCTTACAACAGCAGCTCTTCAAATATGTATGATGGCATTTCGTACACATTCACAATACTCTTGATTTAAAGCATATATCAGCAGATTTGAACAGTCAGAACGGTTGAAACTTCAGTCTTAAAACATCATATAATTCAATCAAAAAACAAGGGATGGGACAGTAGGATTCCAACTTTTATTTTCTATGTTCTGAGTTTCATTGTTTTAAGTGACAGTGAACAGATTTTCAACACAAGTTTTGCGGTTTCTGTGACAGGACAGTGAAGGTTCCGTTTCCTTCCTTGCATAATTTTTATGAAAGTTACCATTGATATGGTCTTTTGGTCTCAAAAATAGCAATTAACAGGCATAAGACAGCTGGAATTTTATTTTCAAAAACATATATTTCAGTCGCTTGGTGTTACTTTAATCATTCAAAGTAGGAACAGCAAGTACACGGAGAGTGAAAAGGATAAATACAAGATGCAATATCATTTCAAAACTTGGAAATGCCTTCCAAACTTGTGACTGAATATCCTTGTGTCAAGGACACTGATTTAGAGCATGTAAATATAGAAAATATAAACTTGAAAGAGCTCATTCAAAGGGCAATAATGTGGCCAAAAAGGTTGCGGGACAGCATTTTCACAGAGGCTGCTTCTTTTCCAATTTGCGTCCAAAGTCCGGAATTTGTTGTACCATGTCAAGGGAGATAGGCTTGCTGAATGGTCAAGTGCTATGCAGGCTTGATTCTGATTTCCATTTAAAGTATATTCATTTTTCCCTTGCGCTAAGAGACTAAAAGTAAGTGGCTTTAGCCAAGTGTGAAGAAAAATGGAAAGTTAAGACTCTAGAATGCCAAAAACTTGTAAGCATTGGTTAAAAGAGAGCAAAAAGTGACCGCCAAAGGTTATTTTAAAGAAATGAAATCAAGGATGAACCCACTGTAATTGTCACTCTTCTCAATCGAGTGACAGGACAAATAGAGGCTAGAACATTAAAGCCATGGATGTTCTATATCATGAACGTAATTTACAAGGGCAAAATTTATCTAGATTGAGCAATTTTGATTAGCGAATGTATTCATAGGCAATTGATTGAGTTTGAGTGCACCCAAAAGTTTCATATGTCTTCCTATTCGGTCTATGTTTTTGTTAAAGATACGATCTTATACTAGATTATCAAGAGAAGGATCATCCAACATCAGGTGTATTTATAGGTATCTACCTTAACTGGCATAGAACAGTTATTGAGACATTATAAGAGTGTGAATGACACTTTTGAGGTGCATTCAGTCAAAAGGATGGACAAAGAGTTGCATTACGGAAAAATCACCATGAAGATATTGTATAGTGTTGATATCTGTATATCTTGTTTATAATTTGGTGTCTAGGGTTTAGCTTAGTATTCAGGTTTAGTTTAAATCTCAGGGAGATTCGCCTCACAATTTGAAGAGAGGTTTATCCTCACATTGTTTTGTTTTGTGTTGTCTTGCTAAAGATAAATTAAAACGCTAACAGCAATGAGATGAAATTGCATAAAACAGTTACCTTTCATATCTTAAGTGCCTGCTGCTATAGATTAAAAAAACCCTGTTTATACCCCTTTTCGGAGGTTGCAATCTGCTAGGTGCATTTCCATCATGTTGTTCGTGTCACCGAATCTCATATTTTCCCCTCATTTGTCCTTATTGCTCACTCATGACAGTCAACTCTTGATCACAGATATCTGGGCGCCCTATCATGGCATGTCTGCCACTTGAAAGTTGGTGTACAGGTGCCTAGGCGTGCATTCTGACCATGCTTGTCATTCGAAATGTCTCCGAGACTGCCAGGCACCTAGATCAGGCACATGTGCCACTTAAAACCCATATAAACTCATGTTTGGTCTCTCAGGCTCGCCTTAGTGTGGTCTCAGCCAGTTAAGTTTGTCTTATTTTGACTTGTGTCACTAAACAACAGCTCATTACCTGGCAGGTGTGCATTTCGTACATCACCCTCTCTCAAAAGACGTTGTCACTGCTGAAACACGCCTAGTCGCTGCTCCCACCACTTATCAATCTTCGTCAAACTCGGGAACGATAAACTGAACAGCCTCAAGTTGTTCGGGGTATTAGTGATTGTCAAGTGCCATTGGTAATTTAGTAATAAGAGGAAGGATTTTTATGGAAAATTTGCTGATGATTGGAACACCTACCTTGATGGCGCCATTTGCAGGCATTGTAAGCTCAAAAATTGACTAGACTTGGCGCTCGAGTAAGGTTGCATGCACCCAATGGGCCAAGCAATATTCCACAACGAAAGTGTTTCTTATAGGGTAGGTAGCAAAGGACAGTCTATATATAACATAGGCGTTCATTTCCAAAAGCATTTGCATCTTCCAATATCTCCCATTTTGTTCCTTGAGAAAGAGTAATTTCAGTGGTAGATGATTACAAATTCTCAGGATACAAATATGCAACTTACTCCTTGTTTCAAAAGGGAAGTGCGACAGGTGATGTTTCCCAGCACAACAGTAATCAATCCCTCATATGCTGCACTTTGATTCATGTTACTCAACAGCTCACTCAGACTAGGATTAGGATGCGGAAAATGGATTAGTTCTGCTTAATGGTAGTCTCCTTCCAAGGCAGCAGATTATAGACGAATGAACTTTACACAAATAGGAGATTCAACTTTTTTTCTCTTGAATACTAGGAACTTCTTTGCGTCCATTTGGGCTTATGCTTTAATGGTGTCGAGGTTTACTCCGTAGGATCCTATCAATCAGGAAATTATCCAAAATATATATGCAATCAGTGTCAACATCATTGTTCATGCATGTACGACGAGGACAATAAGTTATTCTCTTCTCAACACTTGCGAGTTAGCCTTATATAGTTTCCATTTAATAATTAATTTGTTTAAGCATATTAGTTCCACGGGTAGCAGAGTTGGCTTGGGGCGTGGGTTTGTTTCGAGATTGACTCCACTTTCAGGTTTACTTGGTTGGGACTGGCTTGTGGGTTGTTGGGTCCCCCCGCAAGAGACTAGTCTTGCCTCAGCTCGCCACGGGGTTGGGGTGACTGAACTTTTTTTCTTCAAATTTCCAACGTGCTTGCAGCACTGACAAACCATACTCACGGCCCCCTCTTCAGACAAGCCCTTTCTGATTCCTAGACTACAACTTCCTTTGACTCTGCGGTTCCACTTAAGGACTTTGAATTTTGCACATGCGTTGCAGAATAGCACACATGCAGCTCTTCCCACAAGCTCTCCAACTCTCGAGTGTCCCTGGCACTCCTTCACTCCCATGCTCTAACACCAACCCAGTTGACCCTAGAGGAGCTCCAAGCTCTAATACCAACTCCCTGGCTTCATAGGAGTTACTCCCTAACTCAGCTCCACGCCCTTGGCGCTTTATGCTTCGAGCCTCCGACATCACTCATACCCTTGCCCTTGGCATCCTTCTTGTCCACTTACTTGGATTCTTGTTGCACTCGGTGCAGACTTCCATGGTACCCCAATTTTCACCCTTATGTCCCCCATAAGACTCGAGCTACTCGCTTGGCCATGTCTTGCTCCAACAGAACTCCAAGCCCACATCCAACTCAACACCTTACCTTGGTATCCATCCACTGCTTTGGCTTAGCACGCACCCATAGCACCCTTACCTCAAGCTTCCAGCATATCCACGTTGGTTGACTTGCATCCATGAGTCCCACTTAGCATCCTGCTCCTTTACTCCAACTGGCTCCTCTTCAGTTGCTCCCTTGTACTAGCCGGTAGGACTCCCTGAGCCCCCTTTTCACCTTGCACACCCCTGGCATGCCCAACACCAATCCTTAGTACTGGCATCCCAATTTGGACCTACTCAACATCTCATGCACCATTCGGCCCTACTCCTCCAACTAGGACAACTAGCTCCCTGAACTAGTTCGTTGTCCACCTTGCACCACTAGTTGCATCCAAGTCCCATGGCACACTTCCAACGCCCTACACTAGTACCAAACCCATGTGACTTACCAACCTACTTCATGGACCACCTTTGCTCATTCCCTTTGTGTGTACCAACTCAACCCACTTGAGTCTCTTTCATGCACTACCCCATTCTAGGTCCTAGAACAACCTTTGTTCCATTTGGGTACTCCCTAAGTACTTATCCATCCATCCTGCACTTTCGGTCCTGGCACCACACCATCATGTCCTCTTGACTCCCTGTGGAGTTCCTTACCCAACTGGCTCCTTTTTGAGCACCCTCTTTGAGACCCTGTCCCATTCTTGGGTAGTCACTTAGTTCCCTTTAAGAATGGGTTCCTTGCCCCCACTAGAACTCACACCTTTGGCATACCCAGGCGAGCACCCCAAGTAGCACTTCGTTCCTCTTTACTAGGATGCACACAGCCAACTATGTGCCCTAGACTCATACCTTAGTCCATGGACCTGATGCACCCCTCTTCGCCCATGTTCCTCGCCCATTGTGCAATGAGTACCAACACTCAGCCCCCTTAGCAACATGCCTTGGGACCGACCCATGTTGGCCCAACTACTCCACTTCACCAGGTTGGACTCTTGGCTCACCCTTAGACCCCACTCCTGGAGACCAAGGCAGAGGTACTCTTGTTCCCTCCTAGAATCCATGAAGAACACCATGCTTACCCCCAAAGCTATGGTGGCAGAGCTACATCTTCTTCGCTCTTGAGGGGAGGTGTCCCTAGTTCCCCTGGACACCTATGTGCACTCCTGGCACCAGATTGGGTTCACCCCCTTTGAATGAACCACCCCCTCTATATAAGTTATTTGTTTGATTCCCAAACATCTGAAGGAAGTACCACTATCTCCGCCCCAATCCCCCAATTTTTGAATTAGTCACCAAATTGTGCCCCTCATCAATCCTGAATGTTCCAAACATGACTAACTCCCCCATATTGGGTTCCTTGAGTTCCAAACCCAGACTCCATGAATTACACCCTGTGCAACCCACACTTCACTTTTGATGCACCCCCGGTACACCTGGAACAACCTGTTGGTGCACCCCTAACTTGGACGCCCCACTATGACCCCATCCTTCATGCACTGTGTTGCCTTGCAACTTGGTGCCCTACTTAGTCCCTTGCACATTTCGTGCACCTTGGAACCACCTTAACACCTTGGCACTTGGACTTCATCCCACAATAGCGCCCAAAACAACGCTTCACCTTGGAACTCACTTTTCTGCACCCTGGTGCACCTTTGAACACCCCTTGATGCTCCCTTGGACACACTATTTTGGTTCCTGTTGCACCCCTGGTACAACATGATGCACACCTGATGCACCCTAGGACTCCCCACCTGGACTGGTGCACCCCCTCAACTCACTGCACCCCCTTACATTCTCCCCCACTCAAAAATAGGTGATGCCCTCGACACCAGACCATTCAGCTTAGGGCACCCTTACCCGCTCCCAAATTGGAGACCTGCCTTGAGGGTTCTCTAACTCACATGTCCAACATGTAGGGTGACTTCCACACACCTTTCTGACCCAATCATACTTGGTTTCCGCCAATGTCCCTAACACTGACCCACACTGCAAGCCATCTGACTTGACTCCCACACTAAGTTGTTCCTCATTCTAAACCATTGAGTTTTGTGTTCTTCGTCCTGGCAAACTGCATCTTCCCACTTTCACCTTGGTCGAAGCTGACTTTAGTGCAAGCCCTGCTTCACCAAACCCTCAACTTAGCACCCAAGTTCTCGGCTCTATCACATTCCATGGCACTGAACCTAGTTCAGATGCCTTGTTCCGCCAAGAAACCACATGAACACCCCACTCACATTTACTCAGTTCCAAACTTTTAGGGCATCCTCACCGATACCACCCCTTTTCCTTCCAACGTCTTCTGCCTTAGGTTCCAAAGCTGGCATCCATTGAAAGACTTGCTTGCTTCCAACTGTGTTGTGCAAGCCCACTATATCTAGCCACCTTGAAGACCCACTCTCCACTGACTAGCATACCTCTACTAACTTCCCAAGATTGCACCTTCCACCTTCGACTTCTCAGCTTCTTTCCGTTGTGTCACATTGTTTTCCTGTTGACCGACCTCATGGCATACCCTGCATCCATTCTTGTCCCCAACAACCCAGCCCGGTAGACCTGTCCAACATCTGCCCACCGATACACTTCTCATCTCCAGTGCTCTCTCAGTACTTCAAAAGTATCACTATGCTCATTATTGAATATATCATTAATAGATCACGAGCTACAAGTGTGAAAGATGGGTTATTATGAACTAACAATGTATGCAATGATCTCATGTGGAGTTGAACAACACATGTCGCTAGTGATAGAAGCAAGCACTATAAATCTCATCACTATGATAGTCATCATAGTCAAGTTATTCAACTTATTTATAAGTATATCACTAAGTATGAGTAAATGTTCATTATCATCATAGGTAGGGGAAGGAAAGAGATGTGTATTATAATGAGATGTAAAACAATAATCATTTTTATACTCATCATTATGTATAAAAATAAGGTATTGATTTCAAAGAATATGAATCAATGACATAGGGGCAATGATATATGTAAGAAATATATCATTAAGAGGTATGGCAATTTCATGAATAGGTGAGAGAGGTGTCACATCATCAATAGCCACAATTTACTAGATCTACATAACACACACATGATAAGTCCTTGTTAGATAGATGATCATCACTATCACAAGATCTAAGATTATTATGAAGCTCGTAGACAAATGGTATAAGTGTATCTAGTAGGCATCAATGAGAACAAATCAACTCTACAAATGAACCTGAAAAGATGAGGAATGATAAAATAAAACCTTCATTAAAAACACTTCATTATCCTTATAAAAATGTGGACCATGATTTTATCAAGGTTGGAGAAACAATGTGTAATGAGAGAACCTATCAAATTCTAAAATATATGCATGAATACCAACCAAGGAGAAAGACCTAAGATGAGCCATAAGGTTGAATATCGTAAGGAATGAGAGAGTGAGAAAAAGGATGTAAATCATAATTATGTAAATCCAAACCCTAATCAAGGTATAATAAGAATGAATAAATTCAAACCCTAGGAAATTTGGAAATGATTAATAAAATTCGAATAATATCAAATCTAAAATACTAAAAAAATGTGAAGGTTTAGCCCTAAGGTTTTAAACCATATAGATATAAGAATGGAGGGCTACACCAACATATCAATGACAATAATCTTTCTTGTAAATTAATCTAGGATAATCCAATAGGATGCATACACATCAACATAAATCAACCTAGATTAATTAATTTTAGTTTTGGGATTGATAATTGAACAATTGCATGCTATTATAGGAAATTACATGTGAATATGTTAGTGTACTTAGCTATAGGAATGATGAAGACTAATAATCTTGATGTACCAAATAAGTTACCTACCTTGAGTTTGAAAAGGACTATTCTTTCTTTATCTTCTACTTTGGAATAAAAATAGTATATATCAACTTTGTTGTGGGTCAATTTTGTGGATTTGGGTTAGTTTCATCGCTACAATTTTTTCTCATGACCCATTGATTTGATATGGGGTATTGTTCTCTTACTCTCTTTGATTAATTAGATTCTTGATTATATGCTAAATATTAATGATTAGTAACATTTTAAAATAGCTTGAAGTGGCTACTAGATCACTACAATAAGTTATTCTTAGGTCAACTGCCTAGAAAGAGTGGTTTTATGGTTTTAAATAAGCAAGGACATCAATCTTTATAAATGCAAATGCTTTGGAATGATGGTGTAGAATTAAGTTATTTTAAGTGTTCCTAGAATGCATCTTCTCTACATACAATTGATGCAAATAATTACTAGATATTAGGATGCAAAATTAATGTAATTTGAATTCTTTAAATACAAGTAGAGTCATAAATCACATAGAACATTTACCATATTGGGTCAAGGTGGGAAAGAAATGGGTAGGAGTAAAAAAAAATCTAAATTCAAATTTTAAAAATTTAGGGGTTAGACATTTGGGTGTGGAATCAATTTTATGCCTACAAGATTGATTTGAGACATGTAAACGTTAAGATCTAGGCAAGAAATGAATATTTGAATGTGGTGGAAAATAATAGATATAATGAATGTTGAATATGTGGAAATATGTACAACTATGGATAAAAAAGACCCAAACATAAAAAAATAAAAAATAAATAAAGACTAGTAATGACATAAGTGAATGAGTCCAACTTTATAAAAAAAAAAAAATCTTTGTTAATATATAAATGTATTATATAATAAACCCAAAATAAAATAAAAATTGAAATAAATATACAACTTTCACCATTACAAAAATATAATAATGAAGCGTTTAATTTATCCAAATACAAAAGTGCCACAATTCAAACAATTTTTAAACGGAAACTAGTACACATTAACATATTAGAGTTAGCACACTTTAGTGCTTGGATAAATATTTTTTTTAAACTATTTTAAATTTATTAAATTTAGTCCCATCCACAAATCAGGAGGCCAATATGTTTATTTATCTTACAGAAAATAAGATTTAAAAGAACCTACAAAGAAAATTTTAGCCAAATGTAAAAACCCCAAATGTCAATAAATTCTCTAGCAATTTAACAAGATTTCAATTCATCCTTTGGCCAAGCATTGCCATGGAATTTCAAAATTGCATTAACTTTATGCAAACAATCTGATTAAAACTTTAGCCAATAGCAATGCTTTCAGATTAGGTTTCTTTATTTTTACAGTATATTCATGAAGACTAGAAGAAATTGAAAAAACCATAAACAACCATAGAAATCAGTTCTTACACCACAAACAGACAGATTTATTTTGCCAATTGTTGGAACAAATTCATAAAAAGAATGCTCCCCATATACAATTTTGTAATGCATGGTAAAATCTTGTGTCCCCTGTTCCAATCTGATAGCAAATTTACAGTGGCATGACTGAATCTAAAAAGCATTTTCTGAAGAACAAATCCAAGAACTTTTCTTGCCATGGATCCATTTGGTTGGAGAAACAAGAATCTGAATTATCAGAGAATGAATAATGGGTCTGGTCTTTTTCTTTCTCCATTTCCAAGATGGGTTTAGAAGTGAAGAACATTTCTTGCAATGGATTCATCTGGTTGGAGAAACAAGATTGTAAATCATCAGAGGATGGATAATGGGTCCGATCTTTTCCTCTCTTCATTTCCAAGAAAGGATCAGAGATCTGAGGACAAGCACGTTCCAAGGAGCTGTGTGCAGAGAGAATTTCATATGTTGGGTTTTCTTGACTGCCACTGTCATTGTCAGGAAGAGCAAAACAAGTTGAAACCAGAGCTTGGCTGAATTTGTATCCTCTCCCAATTGAAATGTTTCACCATCTGTTGGGTGTTGTTCACCGCCATTGTCATTGTGAGCAAGAGCAAAACAATTTGAAACCAGAGCTCCGTTCTTGGCTGAATTTATATCCTCTCCAAACTCAAATGTTTCACCATCTTCGGACTCAACCCTAATAAAGACTTTACAACCGCAGAGCACAAAAATGTCAGTAGCTTTCTTGATAAGACTCGCTTTCCTGTCATTGAAGGTCTTTTGTCTTTTCAGTTTGTCTGTCCTGTAAGCAACCTCGAGCTTTCTTTTCCCCATGATTGCTTCACCAAACACACTTACAATCTTAGGAAACTCAGACCATTAAAATCACTGCAGATGGTGTTTTTCTCGAGTTTAAAACAAACGTCTATTATCTATAGGTGAACATCTTTCAATTTATAGCCGTTTTCCATTGCTTTTTGCTTTTTCTAGTTCTCGTGATAAGGATGAAAAGCTTCAGGATGGAAAGGAATCCAATCATCCCATAGTTGTGGAGGTTTAACTTTGCTGCCACGTGACATTTACAGATTTGATTTATTTTTCCTGTGTTGACAGCCTAGTGTTTTCTCACCCCTCACGCCTTGGCTACACATATGCCAATTTCCTTTATGCTCGTCTTTCCTTGGCTACACCCCATTTCCCTACACATTTTGGTTTTTATCCAATTACCCTATTTTTCCTTTCTTTGCACTGACTCTTACCTCCTCCATGCTGCGCACTAACTTCTCTCCTTCCTATGATGATTCCTCTTCTCTTTTACCTGAAGCCGCCCCCTTTCAACATTTTTCTTTTGTTTTAATTATATTCCCCAATATTTATCATATTTTATTCAAAAATCTGCAAGTTTTAATTTTTGAAGATGAGGCGCCTCTTCCTCTAATGCCTTCCCTTTTCTTTTTTCTTTATTTCACTGAAATTTCTCTTTTATTTCCTTCTAAAGCTCTGGCACCCTTGGTTTTTTTTGTATTTATTAATTTATCCCAGTGATGTGTTACTTCAGCTTATCCTTTAAAGTTCTCAATCCTATTTTGTTTCTCTTGTTTCTCATAGAACTATGAGCATCAATGGTGCCTTTTCGGTGATCATGTAATAAATAAGACAATACAAGATGTAGTCTACACCACTTCAATTCAGAGGAAATCAAAATCATATGTAAAGCTCACCAAAATATATTATCTATATTTTAAGAACATTGCTAGTGTATGTCGAAATCGATCATGTGGCAAAGATTGAGTTCCTGCAAATTTGATTATGCAAAGTCTTCCCAAAGCTAAGAGATAACAAAACAAAATCCAAGCAAAGCAAACCAAAACCAAAACAATCATTTTTTTGGGTGATGTAGGATCATCAATTCACCCGAGTGTTCCTACATCACAAATCCCCACCATTCATTTTGTCTTCCGAAAAAATATAAATGGAGGTTCAAGTTCCCAAACATTAATCAACCATATTTGATAAGTATATGCTATAAATGTTTTGAAATGTGTGAGTACATCCTGAATCCTTTGATAAAATTTACTTGCAACAATGAAATTCGATAATTTTTTATTTTGTTATTTGAATTTTAATTATGCTTAATCAAAGTTGAGCATTGAGTATATAAGAGGATTTATTTTCTTTTATATTGAATTAATCTCAAGTTTGATGTTTATAGTGTTAAAAGATCATTTATTATAAAGAACATAATCGTGAATTAAAGAAGCATCAACCTCATCATAAGAAGATAAAGAAGTATCACTATGCTCATTATTGAATATATCATTAATAGATCATGAGCTACAATTATGATAGATGGGTCATTATGAACTAACAATGTATGCAATGATCTTATGTGGAGTTGAACAACACATGTCACTAGTGATAGAAGCAATCACTATAAATCTCATCACTAAGGTAGTCACCATAGTCAAGTTATCCAACTTATTTATAAGTATATCACTACGTATGAGTAAATGTTCATTATCACCATAGGTAGGGGAAGGAAAGAGGTGTGTATTATAATGAGATGTAAAACAATGATCATTATTATACTCATCATCATGTTTTCAAAGAATATGAATCAATGACATAAGGGCAATGATATAGGTAAGTAATATATCATCAAGAGGTATGACAATTTCATGAATAGATGAGAGAGGTGTCACATCATCAATAGCCACCATGTACTAGATACATGACTAACACATGATAAGTCCTTGTTAGATAGATGATCATCACTATCACAAGACCTAGGATTATTATGAAGCTCATAGACACATGGTATAAGAGTATCTAATAGGCATGAATGAGAACTAATCAACTCTACAAATGAAGGAAAAGATGAGGAATGATAAAATAAAACCTTCATTAAAAACACTTCCTTATCATTATAAAAATCTGGACCATGATTTTATCAAGGTTGGAGAGACGATGTGTAATGAGAGAACCTATCAAATTCTAAAATATATGCATGAATACCAACCAAGGAGAAAGACCTAAGATGAGTCATAAGGTCCAATATCCTTAGGAATGAGAGAGTGAGAAAAGTATGTATATCATAGTTATGTAAATCCAAACCCTAATCAAGTATTATAAGCATGAATAAATTCAAACCCTAGGAAACTTGGAAATGATTAATAAAATTAGAATAATATAAAATCTAAAATACTAAAAAATGTGAAGGTTTAGCCCTAATGTTAAACCATATAGATATAAGAATGGAAGGCTTCACCAACATATAAATGAAAATAATATTTTCTTAAAATTAATCTAGGATAATCCAATAAGATGCATACACATCAACATAAATCAACCTAGATTAATTACTTTTAGTTGTGAGATTGATAATTGAACAATTACATGCCATTATAGGAAATTACATGTGAATATGTTAGTGTACTTAGCTGTAGGAATGATGAAGACTAATAATCTTGATGTACCAAATAAGTTACCTACCTTGAGTTTGAAAAGGACTATTCTTTCTTTATATTCTACTTTGGAATAAAAATAGACTATCAACTTTGTTGTGGGTCAATCTTGCATGGATCTGGGTCAATTTCATGGCTACAATTTTTTGTAGGAATGATGAAGACTAATAATCTTGATGTACCAAATAAGTTACCTACCTTGAATTTGAAAAGGACTATTCTTTCTTTATATTCTACTTTGGAATAAAAATAGACTATCAACTTTGTTGTGGGTCAATATTGTGGATCTGGGTCAATTTCATGGCTACATTTTTTTCTCATGGCCCATTGATTTGATATGGTGTATTATGCTCTTACACTCTTTGATTAATTAGATTCTTGACTATATGCTAACTATTAATGACTAGTAACATTTAAAAATACCTTGAAGAGGCTACTAGATCACTACAATAAATTATTCTTAGGTCAACTGCCTAAAAAGAGTGGCTTTATGGTTGTAAATAAGCAAGGACATCAGTCTTTATAAATGCAAGTGCTTTGGAATGATGATGTAGAATTAAGTTCTTTGAAGTGTTCCAATTAAAGTGTTCCTAGAATGCATCTTCTCTACATATAATTGATGCAAATAATTACTAGATATGATAGGATGTGAAATTAATGTAATTTGAATCCTTTAAATACAAGTAGAGTCATAAATCACATAGAACATTTATCATATTGGGTCAAGGTGGGAAAGAAATGGGTAGGAGTAAAAAAAATCTAAATTCAAATTTTAAAAATTTAGGGGTTAGACATTTGGGTGGGGAATCAATTTTATGCCTACAAGATTGATTTGAGACATGTAAATGTTAAGATCTAGACAAGAAATGAATATTTGAATGTGGTGGAAAATAATAGATATAATGAATGTTGAATATGTGGAAATATGCACAACTATGGATAAAAAAGACCCAAACATAAAAAAAGATGTAAATAATGATGAGTAAAGACATGAGTGAATGAGTCCAACTTTATAAGATAATATATTATTTGTTAATATATAAATACATTAAATGAAAATCATTCCATAAAAATAAACTCAACATAAAATAGAAATTGAAATAAGTATATACAACTTTCACCATTACTATAGTATAATGATGAAATAAAAGTGCCACAATTCAAACAATTTTTAAATAGAGAATAGTGCACATTAATTTATATTAAAATTAGCACACTTTAAAACTTAGATAAATATTTTTTTAAACTATTTTAAATTTATTAAATTTAATCCCATCCACAACCCAAGTGGCCAATATGTTTATTTATCTTATAGAAAATAAGATTTAAAAGAACCTACAAAGAAAATAATAGCCAAATGTAAAAACCCCAAATGTTAATAAATTCTCTAGCAAGTTTAATAAGATTTCAGTTCAACCTTTCGCCAAGCATTGCCATGGAATTTCAAAATTGCATTAACTTTACGTAACCAATCTGATTAAAAATTTAACCAAGTAGCAATGCTTACAGATTGGGTTTATTTATTTTTACTGTATATTCACGAAGACTAGAAGAAATTGAAAGAACCATAAACAACCATAGAAATCAGATTTGTACACCATAAACAAACAGATTTATTTTGCCAATTGTTGGAAGCAATTCACAAAAAGAATGCTCTCTATATACAATTTTGAAATACATTGTAAAATCCTGTGTCCCATGTTCCAATATGATAGAAAATTTATAGTGGCATGACTGAATCTAAAAAGCATTCTATGAAGAACAAATCCATCTTGGAGTTAGCTTGTAATTATAATCAGCATTAGTGAAGATCATTTCCTGCCATGGATCCATCTGGTTGGAGAAACAAGAATGTAAATCATGAGAGAATGAATAATGGGTCTGATCTTTTTCTCTCTCCATTTCCAAGATGGGTTTAGAAGTGAAGAACATTTCTTGCAATGGATTCATCTGGTTGGAGAAATAAGAATGTAAATCATCAGAGGATGGATAATGGGTCTGATCTTTTTCTCTCTCCATTTCCAAGAAAGGATCAGAGATCTAAGGAAAAGCATGTTCCAAGGAGCTGTGTGCAGAGAGAATTTCATCTGTTGGGTTTTCTTGACTGCCACTGTCATTGTCAGGAAGAGCAAAACAAGTTGAAACCAGAGCTCCGTTCTTGGCTGAATTTTTATCCTCTCCAAATTCAAATGTTTCACCATCTTCGGACTCAACCCTAATAAAGACTTTACAACTGTAGAGCACATAAATCTCAATAGATTTCTTGAAAAGACCCACTTTCTTGTCATGGAAGGTCTTTTGTCTTTTGAGTTTGTCAGTTCTGTAAGCGACCTTGAGTTTTCTTTTTCCCATGATTGCTTCACCAAACACACTTACAATCTTAGGAAGCTCGGACCATTAAAATCACTGCAAATGGTGCTTTCCTTAGGTTTAAAGAAAATGTGTATTATCTATACATGAACATCTTTCAATTTATAGCTGTCCTAGTGTGATCCAGTCCAAATCACAAGAAATTTTTTTCACTTTTTGCTTTTTCTAATTCTCGTGATAAGGAAGAAAAGCTTCATCCCATAGTTGTGGAGGTTTACCTTTGTTGTCGCATGACATTTAGGGGAGAGGGGTCCATAGTAGGGTGGGAGCCTATACTGGGGATTGAAGTAGTTCCATCTGGGCCCCACAGTAGAGCTCAATAATAGGAAAATGTAAACCAATTTTTACTCACAAAGTCAACAAAGGTACATGTATCACTGTACCGTCAAAATTGTATTATAATCGATGAATATTTGTCCCATACACAAATAGATATTCACAGTCTTACATGTTAGAGAATATTCAAAGCACATTTGACATGACAAACATACAAGCCATATTGTTTGTTACTGGCCCATTGATTTAAAACAAAAGCCCAAAATATAAAATTAGTATAACCCAAGCTCCCCTTTGCATTACATCACAACCACCTTTCGAGCACTTGGGATGCCACAAGTAGAACTATGAGCCAAGAATGTCCCATCACCAAATCCAATCCAGCCGAACCCCCATCCCACTTGCCCACCAACACAACACTCAGACAAGTAGTAATCATTCATATGTGTCCCATCTGTCAAATCGAACCTCTCTACTATTGGTTCTATTTTTCCCACCTACAACCACCAAAAAAATGGTGTTAAAGCCATCAAAATATCTTGTCAAGCAAACAAGGAATGCACACAATTAATACATACAAACTCGACAATTGAAGGCATCCGATGAAGATTTCAAATTTGAAATTAAAAGGACAGGAATTAAAGACTCCACACCAAACCAACATTGAACATATAAGGAGATTTTCAAATTCAAAAATGCATATCAGTATCTCTTGCAATTTTCATTTAGCATGTCCCACTTTCATTATCAATTATACAATTTGCTCCAAAAATATGAAGAAAGTCCAAAGGCAGCAACAACAACATTGTACAAGCTACAGGTATTCTACTGCTACAAATTTTGGTTGCCTGTGAATGCAAATATGTTGTATGGGATGTCACTTTTTGTCACATTGATCTGTAACTCAATGTCTTGGGTTTCAAATTACACTTTATATGAATGTCAAGTCATTTCAATTCAAGTTTAGGGTTTCACTGGTTTTCCTTTCCTCTATACTCATCCATGCACGACATTTACCCTGCATTGTGCATTTCAATATATTGTGTTATTTGTAATCTTGTGTTATTCATTACATGACATTTACTCTACATTGTTCTTTTCATATTTGCTTCCTTATACTAAATATGGAATGGGTTTGACTGGTTTAAATGGTTTTTCATTACTATTAGACTTGTTCGACGAAATATGGAAAGGGTTTGACTGGTTTTCATCTATGCACTTGTATTCGTGTGTTCGCCATTGCACACACTTTAACTCTACAATTTGCTTTTTACATTTGTTTGTTATTCCAAAATACGGAAATGGATAAAATATATTTTATTGTTACTAGGAAATATTCATACGGTTTTAATGTTTATCATTTCGAGGGTTTCTGTCATGCACTTGCATTCGTGTCTTCCTCACTACACATACTTTAACTCTATAATTTGTTTATAATATTCTCATGTTATTCCGAAATATGAAAATGGTATGACTGGTTTTCATTTCCAAGATATTTTGGCATGTTTATGTATTATTTTGTTCTTCCATGCACAATAGTTATGTCTGTGAAATGCTTTTTTCATTTCATTGTTACTACCGAACATGGAAAGGGTTTCACTGGTTCAAAATTATAGGGTTTTCTCTTTGACAATGCACAAACTTTAACTCTGCAATTTGCCTTTAATATTTGTTTGTTATTCCCAAATATGAAAATGGATTCACTTGTTTTCATTTTGAAGTTATTCTTCCATGCAATTATATTAGGGTAAAAGCAGAATAGTGTGTCACACTTTTGGCAAAATTTATGGTTTCGAGCAAACAATTTTTGACTGGAAGACATTAGGCCGAGTCACTTTCGGCCGAAACATTGTGGCGCCGACGTGGCGGGCACGTTTTCAGTTGGCCAAAAAAATGGAAAAAGTGAGCGGATCAGGTATTTATGGCTTGGAAATATCAAGAAATTTTCGGCCGAGAGTGTTTCGGCTGAAACTTGCTTGATCGAAACACTCTCAGTCGAGAATGTCTAGTTGGCATCCTACATGGTAGCCAACTCATCATTTTTCAGAATTTTCTGAAACATTCAACTTTGGCAGAGTATTTCTCTAGTCAGAATGAACTTTCTGCAAAAAATAAAAATACCCTTTTGTAGAGCTCAAAGTGAAGAATCCAAATATATAATTTTTTTTATATTTTGATTAGTTTTAATATATTTTATTTTTAAAATAATGCAAGTAGGTTTTAAAAATAAAAAAAGAGGTTGATTACAAATTTAAAAAAAATAGTAATTTTTTTTTTTAAATCTTATATGGGGCAAAAGAGGAGAGAGTCTTCTTCAAAAGGGTATATATTTTTTTTTGAAAATGATTAAAAAAATTGAAAATAGTTGACGGTTCATGAAAACTGTCAAATTCTGACATGTTTGACTTTGAAACATTATTACGAGAAAAATATATATCCAAATTTGATTTTTTTTCCATGCATAAGATATTGAAGTTACCTATTTGGAGAAAAAAAAAAGGGGAGAAATGAAGTTTTTTTCAATTTGTTTCTTGACGGTCCGTGAAGTCACTCTTTTCTAAAATTTTCAGCATTCCAAAATTTGTCCTTAAATTGATAAAAACATAATGAAAACATTTTTTTTTTAAATTTAAAAATTATAGGAATAAACTACATCAGAAGTTCTACATTTCATTAGTTTACACCATTTTGAAATTCAAAACATAAAGACCACTTTTATGTGGTTGAAGTTCAGAATTTTTTTTGCTGTTGGCCGATTCCTTTATAAAGTGTGACACAGGTTTGTGCTTTTACCCATTATTCTGTTCTTATATATGTATTTGTCTTTCCATACATACATATACATATTGTGCATGGAAGAATAGAATAATACATAGGCATATTTCCATACTTATATATTTTCATACATATATATGGTATGACTGGTTTTCATTTCAAAGATATTCTGCCATGCAATCGTATTATTCTGTTCTTCCATTCACAATACTTTACTCTACAATCCCTGCAAAATGTGATCTGATGTAGCTTCTGGGTGGTGATTTCCCTTTGACTTATGACCTTATTTTCTCTTGAGTGGATTGGAAGTTTAGTTGGATTTGATGATGGCAACCTCCCAGTCATGCACTCCAAGAGATGTGTCGAATGACAATTAGCACTTGGATGTGATGATGGAAACCTCCCAGTCATGCACTCCAAGAGATGTGTCAAATGACAATTAGCACTCAGATCTAATAATGATGACTATATCTGGCACCTAAACCCTCAACAACATGAAGAAGATGGCACTCAAAATAAATCACAAATAATCCTCCAAGATTTGCTTGCAGTCCTGATTGCTTAAATCTAAAATGAGAGAAAGGATCTTTAATCGACATTTCTAAATTTTCTATGTAAGTTGCAAAATGAGGCAAGGTTTTCATCCTAACCTCTGTAATTTCCTTCAAGGGTTTTAGTCCTTGTTGGCTTGTTGGATTTTATTAATTTAGTGATAAGAAACACCTTTGAATAATATTAATACTAATGTTATAGTTGGTGAAGGAGAGGAGACATAACATTTTACCTTGTTGACCGATACATTCTCACATTGTATCCTATATAACATGAGTTGAATTTTACATTGGAACAAAATTTGTTCATGACAAATCTCTTTATGGGGTTCCAAATCCAACACAAGTTCCATCCTATTATTTTTAACGACTTTACATTGCATCTAGTCCAAATTATCTAGCAAGAAGGAATGAGTGACATCTTCAATAATTTTGCATGAGCATGCTCATCCCCAGCCTAAAATGCAGTTGTCTTCTAGGAAGCTGACTAACGGTCCTGCTATATCCACATTAATACTACTTTTCATCCAAATTTTCTTAACCTTCTTATCTTTATGGAAACTTTGATTAAGAAGCTCTTCTCATTCATGCAGCCCCACAAAACTTATTTTATGTATTGTCCCTAATCAGTGCACACACATACATGCTGGTTAAGTTATCTATCCTTTGGAATAGCCAATAGTAAACCAAATATATTTTTAAAATCTTGTAGATCTTTTCCTTAAAGGCATTGATAGGCCAACTCAACCTTGATAGTTGTACTATCTTTGTTCTAGGCCACCAGATCAGGTACCTTTAAAAAAATTACATGTAGGAGTTTTCTTTTGACCAAAGAACTTCTATTAGTGAGGGAATTTTTTTCAATGTTTGTTATAAAAGAAATACTATTAATAAGGGTCTTGCTTAGGATAATTTGTCATGTAACACATTCCTTGTACATGGAAACAACAGGCATTTTATTAATGTGGTTGGCATGCAATTTCTGAGACATTAACTGGGTAAAGATGCATAAATATTCCTCTTGAACACTCATAGTGAGGACTGGATTACAACCATCATCAAGTCTATCATGTCAATCCTTAGTATTCATTCAATGTTCATCATTGGCATTCTATTGTAACTGAAGCTAACTAGTTCATGTTTATATTCAAATCTTCCATATCTAGCCTACTTGTGTAAATAATGTAGAGAAGCAACCAAGATCCCTCCAAGGAAAGTTTAATAAAATATAATCTATTGGGAGATACAAAAGCCACAATTTTAAATTGGGTCACCAATGCTCTTTCCAAAGAAATATAAATGAAATTTCCACTAACAAAGTTTACAATATTTGAAAGGAAATCAATGCCTTCAAAACAATTGGTAAAAGAGTGTATTAGTTGAAAGTGTTTATACAACATCCTATTGCAATGCATTGTAAGATTCATGCACATTATAGTATTATGATAAAATCTAATTCATCAACTTGATAATGGAGTATGTTTGTAGGCTTGAGTTTATAATGGTGTGTTATCAAGGGCAAGTTCAACAAGTTTCCTATATTTTGCCCAAGGATAGATTGTTTGAACTCATAATTTGTTATGCCCCCATTTATTATATTTTCATCATAGGTAATGTATGGTTATGGAGTAGCCAACCTATTGGTTTAATTATATATTGCACCTCATACTTAATTTTAATTAGGTAATTTATTTTATTTACATAAGTAAATTAGGGAATAATAAGCGCATTGTCAAACTTTTTGATTGAGGGAAGTCTTGTGTCATCACTACCTCATTCACTCCATGATTGATGGTAGTTAAGTTCCCCCACTACCTCATCAAGCTAACTTCCCTTAGCACTAGTACCCCTACATATTGAGTCAGTCCACTAGATCATTGTGGCTAACTCAACTCCCCTATGATACTTGTCATCCTAACTTTTGCATTCTAAACTCTATATATTGTTGTCATTTCCTTTTATTTGTATCATGAATGTAAATACTAAGATTTATCATTATCATTCTATATGCAATTGAATTCATGTAATGTTTTCCTTTTGTATGAAATTGAATTCATGTAATGGTGTTCTTGTTCCTAAGGTAGATATAATTGTTGCAAGCTAATTCTTCATTAAATCTTAAATGATATCAAAACAAAGTAGTTTGCATGACATTTAATTCAAATTGTTCACTTGTTTTAGTTTTCTTGCATCTAGGGTTTATAGTCTTGCAAATTGAGTGATTTTAGATCACCTATTATAGGAGGCCTCCAAGAAAGAAAACAAGCCATCACAATAAATTTAGAAGGTCCAAAATAAAACAAGCCATGACATTAAATTTAGAAGGTCCAAAATTATAGCTAGGTTAGGTTTTTATGTCATCTCCATCGAACATCATGAAGTAAACTTATTTTGGATCACTTGTAAGGTTTAATTTTGCATTTTTCAAGTTGCAAATGTTTCAAAACATCTTTGAACAAAAAAAGACCTTACCATTGCATTTGGAGTGGCTGAAAAGCTACAAATCAATTGTCTATTTACAAATTTTCATCACCAACAAAACAAATTGGCCCCAGGTATTCAACCTGGGGTTGTAACATATGACTCCATATGCTCTCTACACAGCTCTATGTCATCTTTGCACAAACAAATCAAGGTTTTCATGATTCTCTATCCACATGTGTGAACATATTGTGCTTTGTACATGGTAAAATTATTAAGGTAACATAAATTAGCTTCCTATTTAGATCTGTCCTTGTTGCACAATCAATAGTACCTAGCCGATTGTGCTTTGTGTTTCATTCCCCTTAATACAGTTGGCCATTTTCTATTAGAACTTGTAAGAAACAAAAAGCATTGTGTAGTGTTCTTTAATCAGCTCAATAACTAGGAACATGAATTCCTCTACTCAGGGATTGAACATCACAACTGGCAGTCATGACCTACTAAAGAACCTTATTTAATTATCAACCCAGGGACGTAAACTTGAAATGGGACAACACAAGATATGCACTAATCATCCTTCCAGGAATAAATGATTCCTAAAATGCCTTACACTAGAATTTAAGTACTGGAAACGACTTTAGTATTTAACTTTGCTTGGAAATGAAAAAATCGAAAGATAACCTATTTTGCTCCTAGTGGCTACAGGAACAGTTGACAGTTCTATGTTTCTGCCAGCTGCAGGAACAGTCACATTAACTTTTATGAAGGGAAATGCAACTATTCTAACTTGTAGAATAAAAGTATGGACAGTTCCCTAAGTGGGCCCCCTTAGGTAGTGCCAAAAGTGGACAACAAATTAGGTGAAAAACATCATAAGCTTTATTGATTCAATGCAAACAAGTATATGGCACAATCTCTTGGCTAAATTTCTAAAACTGAAAGTGTGTTACAACAGCGATTTCTTCCAGCCCCTTCTCTGAAGGAGAATGGGCTATTTATTGAAAACTGATCCTAACTACTAACCAACCTTCCCTTATAAAATGGGAGGCATTTATTACATTTAACCAACTTAAGTAAAGAGGTGAATGACAATGCAAAAACTAAGTCAAATCGGTTTAGCAGTCTTAAAGCGCCATCATCCTGGATTCATGCACCACCAAGACGCCTGGCCTAGGTTTCTGGAACACTCTCCCTTCATGGCAGATGAGTTGAAACTGTCTCCTCATCTTTTGCTATTGAACCAGTCTTTATGGATTTGGTCTTCAATTCTTCAAGTGGAAATTGAATTCCCTTCCTTCAATCGTGGTACCTACAAAATATCTCGCCATCTTTTCCTAAGGAAGAAGGTTAGCTCAACACGTTCATCCTTTAAGACAATCCATTACTTTATTCATTCATTCATTAAGTATTAAACTAAGACAAACATTGTTCCAGATATGGCTGCAAGAAGTTTTGGTAGTGGAGGCTGCAGGAAGGTTTATGATCACAAAAAGCCATAAAGTATTTATTAGACTAATAAAACATTAAAGGTAATAATCATGGGACTTGTTATCACAATATACTCATCATATTTAAGTCATAAAAAGGTCCATATCCTATCCCATAAACGGACTGAATGTTTGTTTTAGCATAATAAAAACAACAAAGTATTTATAAAAGTATGATCAAAATGTGCCAAAGACTTGGCTCATCACTCCCCTCAACCGACTACTTGCTGGACCCTTCAGTAATCCTAGCATTCCTTCTTTTGGCAAACTCTCTCAGATTTGTACTCAGTTGCTGTCCACATTCGCCATTCTGGAAATGCCAGAAGTGAGCTCGCATTGCCTCCAACCTTTTCCATCTATTATCTTCAGAATTTCTGTTATAAGTGTTGTTATCCCCCTGTATAGCCAATAATGGCCATAGTAGAATAGGCAGCTGCATAACCAAGGGTAACCAATTCTCCTTCTTTGTTCTGGCATTCCTCATGTACCTCTCTGCCCTTCTAGTTGCTGCATACAAGGTATTGGGAGTATGTGGTTTTGCTTTCTTTAATTGAAATGAAAGATGCTCCCATCTATTCTGAATGTGCAGGGTTGCAACATTAAAATCGCTGTTTATAATTTGGGAGTATTGAGAAAATACCTCTTGTCTTAGAGGCTCAATCAGTGGCCTAGCTCTTTCATCTCTCCACAATTTCTTCCAATCAAAGTAAATACCCATTCCATTTCTAGATTCATTTCTTACAGACAATGGCATATTTACTTCATCATGCATATGGCTATCAAATTGTTCTCCTCTGCTTATTTCATTGGTGATCTAGGAGATTAGAGCGCTGATATGAATATCACCGACATAACATAAGGGATTCCATTCCTTATCCTGGAATACAGCCAAATTGTGCAGATAAAATTCACACAGGAGGTTCCTAATATGCAGAGGTGAATCCCTATATGCTTCATAAAATTCCTCAGAGGTATCCAAAGAAGGTTTCTTACCTTTCCAGACACTAATTAGTCGGAAGTTCAAATACAGCTCCTTGAGATACATTGTGTAGACAGGTGAAGGTACAAGACATTGCATCAGTTGTGGAACCAACTCTACCAACTGGTTGAGGGTGTCATTCAAGTTAGCAGTTTCCGGATTCTTGTTCTGGATTACCCTTTGTAGTCTCTCAATTTCAAGTGTAGAAGCAGTCTGCTGTTGCTGAAGTTCTTGAAAACATGCCATTCCTGCAGCAAAGTTTGTGACATGGAGTGGTGGTCTATGATTATAGCACACTGCAGGTGTCTCATGTACTTCTTCAAACACATCAACCTTACCTTGCTCTTCTTTTGACGGAAACACAACTGGCTCTTCCTCCTCATCACATTCCATATCTTCCTATAGCTGCTCTACAATGGCAGCCAACTTATTCAGGCTAGCCCCTTCAGGTGTACTCACAACCTCCTCAATAACAGGTTCTTCTTCTCTCAGTTCAGGACTGGAAGGATCTGAAGGCGGTGTGGCAAGAGTAGTATTAAGTGATTGGCGGGCTGCCTGGTTCTGGAGCCTAGAGCTCCTTCTTATGAAAGTAGGAATTGTTTTATGCTTTTTGGAAGGTTTTGCTGCAGGAACAAAGAAGTTTCCCTTTTTCTTTCTTTTTACAGGCTCAGGGGTTGCTACAACAGGTGACTTTCCTTTCCTATCCTTGGGAGACGGCTCATGAATTTTGATAGGACCTTGTGCCGGCTGCTTGGGAGTTCTTTCAGAAAGAGGAACATCATCCTATGAACTGGATGATTCCTGAGGAGAGGACATAGCAGCAGAGGTTTGGCTAGTGGACTGGGAGGTTCGTTGCTTAAAGGTAAAAGGTTCACCCCTAGGACCTACATTTTGAATTTTAGGGTTGAATTGGACCGTGAATTCCTCCCAAGTCATTCCTGATGTGTCTTGAACGGATTTTTCAACAAGTAATTTAATAAGGCAGTGGTGAGATACAGAGTTAACCCTACCCTTTTTAAATTCAGCAGCACTGTTGGATAGCAAATTGTAAAGAAAGTTGGGAATATTCATCAACAATCCATGGCGTAAATGAGACAAAAGTTTGAAGTGATGTGAATGCAGGACTGAAAAACCTACCTTCACAGGTTATGTATTTGATGATATACCCTACCCGTGACACCCAGTCCCGCGGCAAACTCATTCTTTGCGCACCTTTCTTGTCTACTCGTAGAGGAGGGTCATTTGGTCGAGTGAACTCAACCCTGGTGCTTCTTGCATCTCTTCCTCTGGGAAATGGTTCTCCGACTTGAGGTAATCCCGTTACCTCAACAATTCTATCAATTGACACATTGACTGCTATGCCTCTAACTTTTGCTTCCTCATCATGAAATGTCCTTGTGAATTCCTTTGCAATGTCTGTATTAAAAGTTCTGAGTTTCAGGAAGTAATTGAGCCACCCATATTGTCTGAATAGCGGCACATGCAGCACATCCTATAGCAGGATGCTATGGTCTGTAGGCTCATGCCGAATCGGTTGACCTCCCATTTCCTTGGTTTTCTGTAATTAAATGCGTTAAGCAATGCTCACCTGGCTTTTCCAACTAAACTTCCTGCAACCCAATTAATGAACCCTTCTGCAATTCTACAACACTCTGCCCCTCCCCTCAACTGAAACTTTTGAACCTCTTTTCAAAAGTGATAGAAAAATAGGGAAAACAATGTGATCATGCAATCTTTTTTTAGGGAGAGAGTAATCATGGATAATCGGAATACATTTAGGTTCATTATTGTAGGAAGGAAAGACTATTTGATTATTAATTTCAGGTTTCATATATGGAGGGTTCTTGACAACTGACAGGACAAGCTTATGGCGGTGATAATAAGGATGTGGCAAAGTAATATCATAGAAAAACGTGCTCAGTCGTGCGAATGAGCCGAAGGAAATGGCAACCATATAGGAAATTGTTTGCGTTGATTAATACTAAATTAAATGCAATAAATAAAGTAACTGAAGCAATCTTAAAGTGAAGTGGAGCATACCTGGAGAGAATCGCCATAATTGTCTAATGTGACCTCCTTCTTCATTGCAAAATGTGACACGGAGAAACATGGATGATATGGAAAATGATAGGTGGATGATTGTGGAAGAGAGAGAATGAGTACGGATTGTGGATGAAGTGAATGAATGGAATGGGGATCTTATTAGATAACCCCTTTATTATGATTTGGTATGCCCTTTTATGCATGGCCTGGGAATTTGAGCCTAGGCCAAATTCCTTTGGTTGCAGGATCACTGCTATCCTGCTTAATTTCAATCTGTCTTAGAAATGTTTCCTTGTCAATGGGTTTAGAATAGAGCTTTAGGCGATGCCCATTGACTAGTAGCTTGAATAGGACCTCATCAATGGTCCTTAATTGAACAACACCATTGGTGAATACCTCCTCTATCTCATATAGACCCAACCATCTGGTTTGTAGTTTTCCTGGACTGTCCTTATATCGTGAGTCATAAAGCAGAGCCCAATCTCCTGCTTTGAATTTTTTTTTCTTGATGTATTTATCATGCCACCTTATTCTCTGATTTTGTATCATCTCAGTGTGTTGCAGGGCATTCTTTCGGAGCTCATCCAGAGCATTGAGCTGCATGACTCTGTCCTTTTGTGCATTTGTTAAATCCATGTCCATCTTTAATGTTGTTCTTAGAGTCTTATGTTCGAATTCTATTGGCATCATAGCTGTTTTACCATACACCATTTCAAAAGGTGTATATCCTGTAGCAGTCTTCTAGGTAGTACGGTAGGCCCATATAGCTTCTGGTAACCTTGCGGCCCAGTCCTTCTTATGCAAATCTACAGTTTTAGTCAAAATGGCCTCTATGTCCCTATTGGTGACCTCAACCTGGCCATTGGCCTGGGGGTGATAAGGAGTTGATTTCCTGTGCCGTATATTATATTCATTTACTAAGGCTGTGATAAGTGTAGAAGTGAATTGGGCTCCTTGATCTGTCACTATTTCCCTAGGGATACCAAACCAGGTGAATATTTCCTTATAGAGGAATTCAACTACTTTTTATCCCTAGCATGTTTCATAGGTTTAGCTTCTACCCATTTTTTCACATAATCGGTGCATACAAGGATGTAGGACTTACCATTGGAAGGTGGATCAATTGGTCCTACAAAATCCAGTCCCCATTTGTCGAAGGGTGTAACGACAACTTGTGGAAATAGAGGCATCTCATCAGATTGAGTTGGTCTTCCCATCCTTTGGCATCTGTCACATCTCCTGGTATATTTGGCTGCATCTCTATGCAGAGTTGGCCAATAGTAGCCAATATATAAAATTTTCATGGCTGTTCTTTTGGCAGCAAAATGTCCACCACACGGGTCATCGTGACTTGCATGCAGTATATCATGAGTGTCCTCCTCTTGTACACATCTCCTCATAACTTGATCTGGCCCTGTATAAAACATGCAATCTGCAATCCAAGAAAAGTTAAAACTTTGCTCTACCAATAATCTCTTTTCCTTAGGGGAGAATTGAGGAGGAGTTCTTCCTGTAGCTAGATAATTTTTTATATCAGCATACCATGGGTGAATAACCTTGATTGCAAACAGGTGCTCATCAGAAAAGGATTCTTCAATAAGTGCAGAGTCATCTTGCCTTTGAATTCTAGAAAGGAAATCAGCAACCACATTGGCTTTACCTGGCTTGTCCACAATTGTAATGTCAAATTCCTGTATCAACAATAACCATCTTGCCAGTCTCCCAGCTACTGAGCTTTTGTTCATGAGATACCGGATTGCTGCATGATCAATGTGGAAAAATATCTGATAACCGGTGATGTAATGCCTGAATTTATTGAGGGCATAGATGATTGCCAACATTTCTTTTTTTGTAACAGTGTAGTTTAATTCAGCTCCTTGCAAATTTTTGCTTATGTAGTAGAGTGCATGTTCTGTTGAACCACCCTTCTGCCCTAACACAGCTCCAATGGCATAATCTGATGCATCAGTATGAATATAAAATGGAAGTGACCAATCAGGTCCTTTCAGAATAGGTGCCTGTGTAAGGGTGACTTTTAAATCAAGGAATATTTTTTCACATTCCTCTGTCCAAGAAAAATCTGCATCTTTCTTCAATAGACTATATAAGGGGCCTGCTATTTGGTTGAAGTCCTTGATGAATCTTTTGTAGTATCCAGCATGGCCTAGAAAGATCCTTACTTCTTTTTGCTTGGTAAGAAAAGGTAGATTAGAGATGACCTCAATCTTAGCAGGATCAACCTGTATTCCTGCAGCAAAAATATAGTGACCAAGCACTATTCCCTCCTGCATCATCATGAAACACTTTTGACTATTCAGCTATAGGTTGTGATCTTCACACCTTTGTAGTACTTTCTTCAAGTTGGCTTGAGCTTACTCAAATGTTGTACCATAAATAGTAAAGTCATCCATGTATATTTCCATGCAATCATATGAGATGTTTGAGAAGATACTTATGACTGCCCTCTCGAAAGTTGCAGGTGCATTACAAAGACCAAAAGACAAAACTGAATAGGCAAAGGTTCCCCAAGGGCATGTAAAAGTAGTCTTTTCTTGATCCTCAGGAGAAATCTTGATTTGATTGTACCCATTGAAGCCATCTAAGAATGAGAAGTACTTTTTCCCAGCTAAATTATCTAGAACTTGATCAACGAATGGAAGAGAAAAGTAATCTTTCTTTGTTTCCAAGTTGAGCTCTCTGTAATCTACACATACCCTCCATTTTTCTCCTTTCTTAGGAACAATAACCAATGGGGAAACCCACTGACTATCCGAGATTGGGTAGATAAATCCAGTTGTTAACATTTTCTACAATTCTTCTTTAACAATTTCTCTCAAAGCTGGATTGATTCTTCGTTGAGGCTACCTAATAGGTCTGAACTCACTGTTAATGTATATGCGATGTGTACAGAGTTTTGGGTCTAAACCCTTCATGTCACCATATTCCCAGGATAAAGCTGACTTATGATTGGTAAGCATTTTGACCATAGATTCTTGTTGCTCACTGGTGAGGTTTATATTGATGCTCAAGGTTTTTCTTGCGGCTACCTCAACTTGGGAGGTTAAATCTACCATAGATACTTCAGGCAGAAATGACATTTCTACCTCATGGGGTAGCAAGGTGTGTAAGCAGTCAGTTGTTGTAGGATAATGAGCTGATGTAGGTGAAAGAAGAATGGTTTGCAAGGAACATGGATTTTTTTCATAATGAAAGTATTCGGTACCATAGTTATTCAACAGGATATTGGATAGTATACCTTCTTATTCTTGTTTTGCAATGAAAGGCTCTCTGGTAATCATCATTAAATTGGCCATGGAGTTCACTTCCTCCTCTTCTCCCAAATCTGGCCAAACAACCTCTCTAGTCTTAAGTTGGGGCTGGGCTGGAGAATAGAGGATAAGCTTCTTTGTGCTATACCCATCAGATATTGTCATGTTACACGACCTACAACCAATGTAAGCATCAACAGTAGCCAACCAAGGCCTTCCTAGTATAACAGGGTATCCCCCTAATGATGCCTTTGGAGATAAGACCATAAAGTCAGCAAGGTACTCCCAGGAATTCAAGGTGACTACCAGGTCTTCAACTACCTCATCAGGTTTGACAGTTGAGCTATCAACAAGCTGTAATATTATGGGTGTAGCCCTTAGGTCTAAAATATTAAGTTTCACAACTAGGTCCTTTGTCATGACATTGATAGCTACACCAAGATCTACTAAAGCATTATTAATTTGCAACCCATTAATATTGATCTCCACAACAGGGCTTCCTGGATCCAAATATTTTGGGATGCTAAGCTTCCCTAGCATTAAGTCAGAGAGTTGTCCTATGACATGGACAATTTGAGGGACTTTCTTTTTCCTCCCCGGTTTCTTCAAACATGCCTCCTTGATGGCCTTGCTATAGATAGGTACTTCTTTGATTGCTTGAAACAAGGGAATTTTTACACATATATGCTTTAGTTGGTCAAGGATGTCGAAGGTAGGTTCTTGTTTTTTTACATTTTCACCTTCCAACCTTTGTGGGAAAGGAGGGGACACTTTATTAGATGCCTTAGGTAATGATGGAATCTGAACTGGCTCATTTGGTTGAGCTTGGTCATTGGTATCTTCTTCTTGGTCAGTCTCCTCATATGGAAATTTTGAGATTATGGGAGGAGATGGTGTGGGCAGCATAGTTCCTGAATGTAAATTGATATTATTCAGGTTAAGAGCATAGGCAAGCTAATGATTAGGATCAACAAAATAGACTTGCTGCTGCTGCCGCGGTTGCTGGTTATTTGGGTTGGGTGTTGCCTAAGCAGGTAGTTGGGTTGGCTTTGGATTCTGACCTTGATTAGCTGAATAAGGTGGCATAATGGATTGCTGCTATGGTTGCTGCAGGAAACCAGTGGGTGGATTTGACCTTGTTGGCCTCCTCTCCATTGGTTAGACTACTGGCAATTCCCTTGCGGAGGCTGCCACTAATTTTGCTGTGGTGATTGCCAATTCCCTTGTGAGGATTTCCAATTGTTTTGTTGGGCATTTGGCCAAGGGTTATTCCACTGAGGTTGGGATATGGCCCATAGTTTGGAGGGTACTGGTTTTGCCATTGACTATTATATGAACCAAAATTTTGCAAAGGGTCCTGAGGCATACCTTGTCTTGGGGCCCATGGCCTACGCTGAGAAACAAAGAACAATTCCTCCTCTCCTTCAATGGTTTTGAACTCAGTAGGGAGATGTTGCACCTCCAAATTGGCCACTGCTTTGCATTGGTAGTCTTTCTTTCTTTGTCGGTAGTGGGGGCAATATTCAGCTAACATTGCCTCAACTTCCTCTTTCTTCCTTCTAGCTTGCATAGTATCCAGTTGAGTAGCTACATCATTGATGATATCCTACTTGAAGTCAGACAAGAGATTGGTAATCTCCCTTTTAGATATTCTAGAGCCACTTCCTTTTATAGAAGAGGGTCTAAACCCCCTTCCCTTCTTTACAGCTACTCTGGAGTAATTGAGACAGATTTTCTTGATATCATCCCAATCACTTTGGGTGACATCACCTCCTGCCATGAGGTCAAGGGCCTCCATGCAAGTATCATTGACTCCCCTTAAGAAGATAAGTTTTTGAGATTCCTCATTCAACTCATGATGAGTATTCTTCTCCACACTAAACAAGAATCTTGACACATAATCCTCCAAGGTTTCATCCTCTTTTTGTGACATTTTGAAGATGTCATCTCCTCTCAGATCATTTCCTCTACAATAATCTTTATATTTATTCAAGAACAGAGTCTTCATTTGATCCAAAGTGATAGCTACATTGCTTCCTAATCCCATGAACCATCTCAAGGCTGCCTCCTTTAGAGTAGAGGGAAACAATTTCAACTTGTGTGTTGAGGTTGTATAGCCATAACTTCTACAAAGGATGTCAAATTCAAACAAGAAGGTGTGAGGGTCCTCAGTAATAAGTCCATAGAACTTTGGCAGTAAGGAGGCAGGGATGTTCTCGAGGTTATTATTTTCATGTAGGTTAGGGATTGGAAATGGAAAAATAGGATTTGCCATTCTTGGTTGTATTCCTGGATTAGCTCCTAGTTGATGAATTACAAGAGCAAGAGGATTATTTGATTTTGTTTCTTTGGATAGGTTAAAGCTTAGTTCAGAGGAAGAAGATGAAGTAACTAAGTCTTGGCCAACATCCAGATATGGGTTGTCTTGGAATACATTCAGTTCAATCTCTTCAATATCTATGCTCCCAGGAAGGAATCTTCCAAATTGGTCTCTTCTTCTATGCATACAACAAAAGTAAACTAACTATGGAGATGCTGGAATGCAGAATTCTAAACTAAAAATACTAAGAATGAAATCTTAAACTCTTTACTAGCATGCTTGAAATAGGTTCTTAGTTTGACACCATTCCTGGCAACGACACCAAAAATGTAGTTTTCTTTAATCAACTCAATAACTAGGAACATGAATTCCTCTACTCAGGGATTGAACATCACAACTGGCAGTCATGACCTACTAAAGAACCTTATTTAATTATCAACCCAGGGATGTAAACTTGAAATAGGACAACACAAGATATGCACTAATTACCCTTCCAGGCATACATGATTCCTAAAATGCCTTATATTGGAATTTAAGTACTGGAAACGACTTTACTATTTAACTTTGCTTGGAAATGAAAAACTCGAAAGATAACCTATTCTGCTCCTAGTGGCTGCAGGAACAATTGATAGTTCTGTGTTTCTGCTAGCTATAGGAATAGTCACATTAACTTCTATGAAGGGAAATGCAGCTATTCTAACTTGTAGAATAAAAGTATGGACAATTCCCTAAGTGGGCCCCCTTAGGTAGTGCCAAAAGCGGACAATAGCTTAGGTGAAAAACTTCATAAGCTTTATTGATTCAATGCAAACAAGTATATGGCACAATCTCTTGGCTAAATTTTTAAAACTGAAAGTGTGTTACAATAGCGATTTCTTCTAGCCCCTTCTCTGAAGGAGAATGGACTATTTATTGAAAACTGATCCTAACTACTAACCAATCTTCCCTTATAAAATGAGAGGCATTTATTACATTTAACCAACTTAAGTAAAGAGGTGAATGTCAATGCAAGAACTAAGTCAAATCGGTTTAGCAGTCTTAAAGTACCATCATCTTGGATTCATGCACCACCAAGACGCCTGGCCTAGATTTCTGGAACACTCTCCCTGCATGGCAGATGAGTTGAAACTGTCTCCTCGTCTTTTGCTATTGAACCAGTCTTTATGGATTTGGTCTTCAATTCTTCAAGTGGAAATTGAATTCCCTTCCTTCAATCGTGGTACCTGCAAAATATCTCGCCATCTTTTCCTGAGGAAGAAGGTTAGCTCAACACGTTCATCCTTTAAGACAATCCATTACTTTATTCATTCATTCATTAAGTATTAAACTAAGACAAACATTGTTCCAGATATGGCTGCAAGAAGTTTTGGTAGTGGAGGCTGCAGGAAGGTTTATGATCACAAAAAGCCATAAAGTATTTATCAGACTAATAAAACATTAAAGGTAATAATCATGGGACTTGTAATCACAATATACTCATCGTATTTAAGTCATAAAAAGGTCTATATCCTATCCCATAAATAGACTGAATGTTTGTTTTAGCATAATAAAAACAACAAAGTATTTATAAAAGTATGATAAAAATGTGCCAAAGACTTGGCTCATCACATTGTAGGGGAGAGGACCTAGTAGTTGTGCACCCTAACTTCATGCTTCTAATTATGCTACGTGGAAATTTCAAATCACTCCAAATTTTTTACAACTTACTTAGCAAGTCCCTTGCTTATAACTTTCGTTTGAGGGCCACATCATCAAATATGATACCACATCAGCATGCTTTTTTGTCAAGGTGTCCAAAAAGGCCCAAAAAAAAGTGAGACCAATACTTGTGCATTCACATCATGGGTAGTTGACCGCTGATGTGGCATCACATGATTGGTTGCTTTTTAGATCAAAGGAATACATTTTATTTAATTATGGGTAGTCAAGTCACAACTATTGGGAATTATATAAATAACTACTATCACAACTATTGGGCATTATATAAACAACTACTATCACAACTATTAAAACATGCTCAACTACTGGGTCCTCTCCCCTACTATCCAGTTGTCCATTTGCTGGTTTTTATCACCAAGGGAAAAGGAAAAAAATAATAATCCAAGCATGTAGGTTGGGGCCATACCCCTTAGCCATAGGTCTAATGCAGGATGGTATAGGTTTGATAAATATTCTGTAAAGATTTCTTAATGCAAAAGCTTTTGTTAAAAAAAAGAGAAACATAGAAGAAAAAGAAAAAAATTAAATGCAATGTTGTAGCTATAAGTAAGGGTTACAGGGGTTGGCACAAGGGTACTGGGCCCCTTGTCACCACCTAACGTGGTACCACTTTAAATGACAACACTATTGGTCGACCACCAAGGGAAAGGAACCAAACATCTTTTTCAATTGATAGGAGAAATTTGACGAGGGATATCTTAGCCATACAAATTTATTTTTAAGTGAATTTTTTTCCTCCCTACCTATTTTTTCACCAACTACACATTGATGTAGACAATTCTTGCTGATCGCACTCAAATTTGAGTTTGTTTTTTAAAAGTGGAGGATATTCTAAGCACTATGTATTGGTGCTCACTATTTGTTCTTATTTTACCATTTGATTGTGCTTTCAACTTTTTGGTCCACACTGGGCATTGTAAAACTCTAATAAGTGATTTTGTTATGGAATGTCTTGTACTCCTAAATGATTTTGATAAATCTCCATATGACAATAATACAAATAAGGAGCTTGCTTATTTGTAATATATTGAACATTGTGATGACATAAAGACCTCTTTTGATGCTCCTCCTACACTTCTAGTAGATTCGACCATTGCTCATACTCAAGCATCTAGAGTGGGCACATTATGGGAACATTCCACTATTAGTTCAAATCAAGGTTGATTTTTGGATTGAGAACATGGTTGAGATTCAATACATCTCTTTAAAAATGTGCAGGTTGTCAAGGTGAAATACTTTTGGTTAGAAAGCAATTATGCAAACCTTTGGTTTGTAGTTATCTCGAGCTACAAAGAAGGCCCAAGGTTAGAGATGTCATTTTTGTGAATTGTAATGAAATGACAAGAAAATGATTACACCAAAATTTTTGTTAGTTGGAGAACATGGCCAAATCTAGTTTAGCAAGAGGCCTATCATGTTTGTGTTTAAAATAAAGACCATAAGATTAGTATTTGATAAAAAAAATTTTCCCTCCAATACTTTTATGGATCATACATTAGGAGTTGTGGCTTTATCATATGCCATATATGTGTTTTGCTCATTTCATGGTGAGTACAGACTCTTCATCATTGAGGTTTCTAGTTCTACCATGTTGTAATTTCCATGTAGGATCCATCCATGTTGCCTCTAGGCATCATTTCATAAGAAATATACATATCCAATCCCAATGTTGTAGAAATTGACTAATTTTCTCTTTCAAATGGAGTTGTGAAAATGTTTTCTTTGTAGGATTTGAGAAATACAAATCCACAGAACCCAAAGAACACCTACATGCAAGAAACTTATCACAGAGAAAGAAAGAGAACAAAACAAAGGGTTTTGGCTCTGACAATGTGCAAAATGTATTAACAGAGAAAAAATGAATCAAGAGGAGAATACAATACAAGAGATCAATCCTTATAAAAGGAGATCAATACCGAAAGGAAAACCTAACCCTAAGGTGAGTGCATTTAATAATTAATATCAATTATTAAATGACTAATATATGTGCATAAAGTGAAATCTTAAGAGGAGAGTAAAGTTAATTAATTACTTTACTCTAACACCCCCCCTTAAGATGAGCTACAATGCAGCTACAAACAATGTAGAAGAAAGCAAAGGAACTACAAAGCAACAGAGGGTCCCGACAACATGGCCTGATCAAGTACCCGAATACAAGAAAATCTCTATAAAGCGGATTAAAGGAGAAAACCCAGTGGGAAAAAACTCCTCTCCAAAAAGAGATAAAGAAAGGAATGAAATGCACTAATGAAAGAAGGATAGGAGGTGGATTACATGATACCCCCCATAGACAACTTCTATCATATAAGTACACATACAATGGTCTCCATAGGAGAGATAGAAAGAGAGAAGAAGGCCCCCCCACAATGAAGAAACTCCTGTCACAATGGTAGATGCCTGATGTAGAATCCAAAAGGAGATCCTGAAGCGGCAAATGATATTCCTCCCCTTGGGAAGAAACGGATCCAAAGGACGATGTCGAAGAAACCCTATGAAGAGTGATGAACCAATCTGTCTCAAGATGTGTGCCATGATAGGATGCTGAAGAATCTCGCTGTCTGAATTGAAACAAATGATGTCAAATCCAAACGGATGTGGAGAATCCTGAAATGCAACCTCTGAATGCACTGATAATGGTGGGCGTACAGTGATAACCTGATTGTCAAGGTAGAGGAGATGAATGTCCTCAAAATAATCCTCTAAATTTGCAATATAGGACTCAACAAAAAAGAAAGATATGTCTGCAAGATAAGAGTCCAAAGTAGCTATGTCTAGAAGGTGAATGATGCCCTACTACACTAAATCAGGAACAATAGGAGATGTTGATGAAGTCTCAGTCTGAAGAGTAGGAACTGTGAGACAAGCCTTTGATCCATCGAAATATGTAAGGGTGTCTAAATACTCAAGTTCCTTTAAAGTATCATGATCAAAGGGTGCATTCTCTCTCCAAGCAATGGGTAAGAGACAATCTGAAGTAGGATCCTCTGGGAATGGAGAGAGATTGGGGTCTCCATAGATCTCCCAAAGACGTGTCTAAAGTGGGTGGGGACAATCAATGTCCGATATAGCCCACACAGTGTCATCATCAACACTAGACCGTATAAGTCATACTATGTGATCTCGAATGATATCCCAAGCTAGTTTTCCCTTCGAAGTGGCTGGTTAGGTATGAGATCATACAAATAAGACAAAATATTAAGCCACCTACAATGTGTAAGTATGCCCTTTGCCCATGACTCATAATTACCCCGTTCCAAAATTACAACTAAAGGGTGAGTAGAAAAACCCATGATAACTCTTCAAATAAAAAAATTTGAGAAAAATGACCTTACAACATGTAGATCAAATTAATATGACCCATCCCACGCAAACAGAACCCATGTAGGTGCCAGAATGTCCAAGTAATTAAGCAAAGTGTAAAAACACACAAAGCTAAATAAAATTTACCTAGTAAATTTTTTGATGAAATAGACTATAGATCTGGAAAGAGCACATAAACAGCTTTCCGACGCCTATTCGCATTCGAAAAATGGAGCAAAAACGAGCAAGTTATGCCCCTCAGCGTGCAAAAAGCTCATCGGACTTTGACTGTGAAAAAATGTAGCCAAACTGGAAAATTATGAAAAAATTCCTACACCATCAGAACGGGCTCAAAACCAGCGTTCCAATGCCTATTTCCATTCGAAAAATGGAGAAAAATGCCCAAGTTATAGCCATTTTCGTGAAGAGGGCTGAAAATGCACAATAGGCTCCTTGAAGCCTTGGGGGCTAAAAAAAATCGGCCCCTAGTCGACTAGGCGGACTAGGGGACTGGGTATTGGGCGTGGCCCTTGGTCACCCACGTGACCACCGTAGGGGCTATGAGGCGGCCGGCGGGCTAATTGGTGGCACCTGGGCGTGCATAGAACCGTGGCTGCTTGTATTAAGCCCACGAGGGCTGTGCTTTGAGCACCCAGCGGAGGAACCACCAGTGGAGCTCAAGTAGAGTGGCAGGTGGCGGCGGCGCACGGGCAGGGAGTTGAACTCACCAAGCGGCGGAGTAGGGCAGTGACGCAGGTGGTGGGTGAGGACCCGGTGGTGTATTGGAGGCCGCCGGGCGGTGGATGGGTGGCCGCCGGGCAGCAGACCCAAATACACTGGCAGCGCTCAAAAATATGCAAAAAATTGAAAAATTTTAATAAATTTTTTTTTTTCAATTTTTCACCTCGATCTGCGTGCCCTGGGGCTGTACGGCCTTGGGGCAATTTTTTTTTGCCTTCTGGTGCAACTGTGTCCGAATCGGACATATTTTATATGAAAATAGGGGTTTTTGGACGTTGCAAGCTCAACGGTGAAGTTTGTTTGAGCTCAAAGTGCACCAAAAAAAAGAACCCCCCTATTCCAAATAAAAATAGAAGACAAACATAGATCTGATGCAACCAAAACCTAGATCTCTAATTCTTTCAAAAACTGAACAAGCTGCAACAGAGCTGGCTCTGATACCATGTAGGATTTGAGAAATACAAATCCACAGAACGCAAAGAACACCTGCATGCAAGAAACTTATCACAGAGAAAGAAAGAGAACAAAACAAAGGGTTTTGGCTTTGACAATGTGCAAAATGTATTAACAGAGAAAAAATGAATCAAGAGGATAATACAATACAAGAGATCAATCCTTATAAAAGGAGATCAATACCGAAAGGAAAACCTAACCCTAAGGTGAGCGCATTTAATAATTAATATTAATTATTAAATGACTAATATATGTGCATAAAGTGAAATCTTAAGAGGAGAGTAAAGTTAATTAATTACTTTACTCTAACATTCTTGTCCTCTTTGGGGTCAAATTTTTGTGCCTTCTTTTGCATGTCTTTTCTCTACCTAAAGAGTGAAAATAGATTTACATTAGGCCTTCAACCACCATGATGGAGTGAAGCTATGTATCCCAAATCTTGTAATGAGACATGACCAATCACCATAGCACCATTATCAAAGAAGATCAAAGAATAGCATATCAACTAGAAAGATACAAAACATATAGTTATCCTAAAAACAATTTAGGCCTCTCTATGTTCCAATGAAGTAACCCTAGTATATGTTTTTAACGTCAATTGTGTACTGAGAGTATAGAATATTTTCTTATTTTACTTAACATTTTACATGGAAGTAGTCAATTGTAAAATTGATATATGTGATTCAAGATTCTAGTTCTGCCTTCTTTTGTTTGAATGGAAGCAACTGTTGTCACTTAGAAGTGCACCCTTTCCAAGTTGCAAAAATCGGAGTTAGAGTGAAACATGGGGACTTTTCTAGGTTGTGGGTCACCTATGGTGGAAAAGAACCTCTAGAGAGGGTTGGTTACCTTTGAGACTTCACCTAATTAACCTCTCCTATTGCTGCATGTTGAAAAAAGGGGTGAAAGGAAACATAGAATGAAACCTATGACTAATAAGGTGATGGACCAAAATGATTTCAAAGCCTATGTTGTTGTTTGGACACACAATATGATCAACAATTTAAACCCAAAACATATACAACTCATAATTTCATATGTCTTTGCAAAAGTGTTTCATAACTAGGTTTAGTATGTCAAAGATAGAGTTTAGGAGCTATGAATTCTATCACAACTTAAACTCTATTCTTAACTAGTTAACACAAGTTATGACCTGCAAAAATACATACTTTATGCACAAAGGCAATGAAAATAAGATAAAAATCAAGGAGAGAATATATCACCACAAGATTACATCAACCATCTTGGAGAAATTCACACAATTAAATATCTCTAAGAAGGTAAAAAGCTTATCTTTATTGATCAAAAGAAGTCTTACATACAATTGTGCATGCTTGAAAATGGAGTTACAAAACTACTCCAACTTGAAAGAACTTTGAAAACAAGTTACAATACCTTGCTAAGAGAGAAATAACTCTTTGAAAATCTTCCCTTGGGATTCCTTTTAAGCTACTCAACAACTTGCTAGATAATAGGAAAATGTTTTGAGAAAGGAAAGACATATGTTCACTTCAGCTCGTTGGGTCAAACCTTCTTGGGTGTCCAAAATAGTTATTCCTACTTTCTTGTCCTCTAAAATGCTCCAAAAATTTGTTTGAATGAATAAAACTTCTTGCCTTGATCCTATCTATTATCCAAGACTCCCTGAATAGCTCTTAGATGCTTGGAGATGCCCCAAACTGGATCAAACTTTCCTTTATTCTCTACATCTGTTGCAACTCACAAATTTTCTCCTAGATGTCCTCCAATTGATCATAAATGCATGGAAAGACGTCACAAGTGCTCATTTAATCTCCCAACTATTGGAAATTCCTCAAACTTGCTTAATAAGACATGCAGAAAGAAAGTTTGAAGTAGTCACAAGTCGAGCCCTTTTGACCTCACTATTATATTGTAGAAGTTTTCATGATTTTTAACTATCCCTATCAATTTTGTGGGCTTGTATTTCCATGAGGTCTCCTCTATAGACTACCTTCTACTTAGCCCAAAGGTTTACTACATCATAACCTCTTTTGAACTTTATGGCTAGCCCACAATTATACACAAACTCTCATTATAACAAGGAACCCTTAAGACAGTCTATAACCACAAGACTTTTGAAATAGGAAAAAGATTTAGAAAGGATATAGATTCATCTAACATGGAAATAAAAATAATACAATCTTTGTTACACTTCAACAGCTCCACCAAAAATACTATAAATTGCCCTTATAAACTTGGCTTCTAGCTATAATCTCTATCCTCAAGGTGTTAACCTCTTACCTGATTGACACCATTGCTGATATTTCACTATGTGCACTATAAAAAACATGTCTAGTTTCACCTCTTGAAGATCACATAATATGTCCTTACTGTTTGATGATAGGGTTATGGATGTTGCTCAATTGGATTATCACCTAGGATTTGAGGACTGGCTTCTCTTGCATAATGCATACATATTTCTTCATTGTCATTTCTTGCTTTGAAACTATCACATATAGCTGGTAGCAATTTTCCCATGACTGTAGGAGTGAGTGCAAAATCTGAGTGGTTTTAAGAGTTTCCTTCATTTGGACAACCTCTATATTAAGAAAACTATCTATTAGACTATCATACATTGCCTCAAACAATGTTGACTACCCAAACAACCTCCTTACACAAAACTTTCCACTGCCTCTGCGATGCAATTTCTCTCACTTTATTGTACTTTTAACTTAGTAGTTTGATAGTTATTTAACTTTGTTTTTTTTGTTCATAGTGACTGTCCTTGCATTCCCATGCATCCACTGTCCTTTTCTAAACTGACCTCAAGACCATAAATGATGAGTACAACAAGATCTACTATGAAGACCACTGCCCCTCTAAAGAACTTCCCTTATCACTTAGACTTCCCTGAACAATGTTGATAGACATGTTTTGATGACTATCATGCAATATAATCTTCTTCTTAGATACTATTTTCCACCATTTGATGTATTTTGACAGTACCAAGTGTGTGAGTAAAATATGAGTAATGAAGAACAAACACACCTAATAAGACATTATATTAAGAGATTCAAACAAACAATTAATCTAATTAAAATAAGAAATCTCTCAAAGCCGTCCCATTTATCTCTAACTCCAAAGATTTATTAAATCACTGACTGTTAAAATGCCAATCTAGAGAATGAGATGATGTAAAAATGCAGGCATCTAATCCTATATGATAATTTCTAAATGATATGTTGATGATACTATAGATGAAATTGACATGAAAATGATTGTAAACTAGGATATAGCTAAATGAAAATCCATGATTATGATTGCTAATTACTATTTGCTCAATGCTCAAATGCTCAAATGCTTAATTGTTCTAATGCTATTTTTGTAGAGTAATATTGCACAGGGTTGGGATCCTTTTCTTGTGGAAAGAAGCTATATTTATAGATTCTTGACAACATATTTGTGATGTGCCAGCAAGTAAGGGTCTAGATTTGATTTGAAAGATTCAATGGTGAAGGATGAAGAAACCTGAGAAGATTATGGAGATTTTTCCTCCCCGCAAAAACATTCTGCCAGAGGATAGGAAGAATCAATGGAAGAAGATGAAGAAGTTTTCCTGTAATTTGTCTCCAATTTGTCTTCAAATTTGTTTGTGAAGGCTGAGTTGAATTAATTAGATATAAAATATCTAATTTTGTTGGTGCATATGATGAGTGAAAAGAGGAAATAGCTGTAGAAATATGCTTTAATTGAATTTACTGGATTTATTCAATTTAGAAAAAGAGGATATTTAATTTAATAAAACAAACTATAGAAATTTGTTTATTAAATAAACATGGAAGAAATATGGTAATTAAATAAAACAAAGTATTAAATTCGTTTATTTAATTAAGATGAAATAATATGATAAAGATTGAAGAATTAGAAGTAAACTATATAAATAAATATTTCTATTTATTTATAAGTAGATGAATTAAAGGAGTCAATTAATCAAATAAATCGTATTTAATTAATTAGATTATCCAAACCATTTTTAGGTGTATACATTTTGCCCCTCTTTGAAGTGATGTGTTTACACATTGCTTCAAAGAAAATTTTGTTGTTGTTGCTAGTACTGAAAAAAAATAATTTAGTATGCCCCAGGGTGTTGATTTTCAGGTTTCAGGTGATGATGTATATATGCCCCCTCAGGAGATAAATCAATGATTTTTTTGGAATTTTTCAAATTTTTATGATTTTTTCATGATTTGATAAAGATTTTTAATTTCAATGATGCAAAAATGATGTCTCTTGAAAAATAATGTTTTACTCTGCCAGATGTGAAATTGATGAATTAAGCCCTTGGAAAATAAATAAATCCCACAAAAATCCCACCTAATCACTCCTTAAAAAGCTAAAAAGGTGGATTTAGAATTCATTTGTGCATTGTGAGTTTGAATTTTTTTGAGAGTGAGTGTGATTTTGAGCAATTTTGGCAAGATGGTGATCCCCTACCACACACACTGATTCAAGCGCGTGCATCATCACAACCACCTAGAAGCATATGGACCGCCGGTACATACCTCGATAACCCTCCTCGTGATTTTTGCATTTAAATTTTTGCACATTTTTGTATGTTTTTAATTCGGTTTTTTCCATGTTAGCGCATGCACACACTGATTTAGCGTATAGGATGTTTGTTATAGCACATTGAAAGAATTAATGCTTTCGTTTAGGGCTTTAGGACATGATAAATAGATTAGCGCATCAAACTTTTAGCACATAGATAGAGGGCTTTAGCGCATTGACATGATGATGTGGCGCATAGAACTTTTTAGCGTGTCAACATAGGGGTTTAGCGCATAGACAAAGGGCTTTAGCGCATTTGTTGAATCGGTGCATTGAAATTATGTTATAGCACTTTGATGAAATTTTATGGCGCATTGAAAAACTATAACAGTGCATAGATTAATTTTTCCAGCGCATTGAACTTTTTAGTGCATAGAAAATTCGTTTTGGCGCATCCAAGTCAGATTGATAGAATTTGTCAATTAACTCCTTGATTTTGATGATTTTCAATTATGTCAGCCTTTGAGTTGATGTTGATTGATGATCTTGATAGGTTTGATGTTTCTTAATCTCATGATAGGTGAGATGCAATATTTGATTGATAATAATTGACCTCATGATAGGTGATGATCAATTATAAACTGATTGATTGACCTCATGATAAGCGAGGATCAATGATAGATTGATGATTGTCCTCATGATAGGCGAGGATCAATTATAAACTAGTTGATTGACCTCATGATAGGTGAGGATCAATGATAAATTGATGATTGACCTCATGATAGGTGAGGTTCAATGGTAGTTGCTCATGAGATTTAATCAAAGTCTCACCAGAGCTAATTAGATTTGATAAGCTGATTGATGTTTGATTAATTGACAAAGATTATTGACTTTCAATATTCTGTGATGATAGGAGCTTTTGATGAACTTACAGATCTGAGAGTGGTTTCCTAGGACATTTGATTTGATACCACAGCTAGTGCAGCCTGAGACAACAGTTACCACACAATGTGGTTTGTCTTCTCTTCTAGATATGCCCCCGATTAGGATTAATCGAGGACTATTGACAGCCTTAGCAAAGAGATGGCATAGTGAGCACAATACCTTCCACCTTCCTACCGGCAAGATAATCATGACCCTAGAGGATGTATGACGGATCTTACAGATACCTATTGTTGGGGAGTTGGTAGTTTATGATTCTATTGAATAGGGTGGAACTGATGCACTGTGCCAAGTTTTTTAGGATGATATGATTTGTGGATACGAGATTCCATGGTGAGAGATGGTTGATGCCTATGCTACCTTTCCATCGATACTTGTTAGTTTCATTGGAGGGTTCCTTTGTCCTGATCGTAGGTCAAAGGGACTGTCAGTTGGGTGGGGTCGGGTTTTGGAGAGTATGATCATCCATGGTACCAGATATGCATGGGGGTATGTACATGCTTTCCCATCTATACCATGATTTGCATCAAGTGGTCTACCTTCGAGGGGCTAGTTTGTCTTCAGGAGTTACATTACTTTAGGTGTGGGTGTGGGAGCATATAGCGGTCACTCATCGAGTTGTAGTTAGACAACGACTTGCCCCAAGGCCATACATTCATGTATATGCAAGTCCAGTTACTCAGCCTAGACTAGGAAAACTGGAGCATTAGAGGAGAGTCCTTGATGATGTAGAGACAGTTACATGGCAGCCCTACCTTGGTTACGAGTAGTGTTTAGATGATGATACAGAGATGCCATACTTATGCCAATCCATGTACTTGATTGGTAGGACACGTTTCATCATTGAGAGATTTTTGTTGAGGGTGCTTAAATAGTAAGGCAGAGTATAGGGGATGTCCCAGGGTGTTACACATTATGCACGACATCAGATAGATGCCAATGAGTAGGGACCCTGCTTATCCTATGATGTTGCAGTGCAAGAGTACCAGGGTCTACCGACCATTATTTGGGAGATGCATCCTGATATCGTCAAGGCTTCGATTACCGAGGAGTATGCACAATACCTTGCTTTACATCCATTCCCATGAATCTTCATTCCAGATGAACCAATGCCGATACTAGGTGAGGGGGAGATGGCAATTACACACAAGTGCCGATGGAGGAGAGATGGGGGAGATGAGGAGTCAGAGGATGTGGAGAGTAGTGATGATGAGGAGGGAGATGGAGATGGTGATGGAGAGGGGGATGATGGAGGAGATGAGGGTGGAGGAGGCCCAACATTTGATGTTAGAGACTTCAGGGTGCCTCGTAAGAGGCGATCATTGGTAGTTGCAACATAGCGACATGTGTAGATTGGAGTACCCTCTCAACATCAACAGATCCAGATTTCCAGCCTACAAGTTCAGGTGCAAACACTATAGGGGAAACTAGTACAGGCCTAGGGGTTACTAGCCCAGACATAGGCATAGATACAGACACAGGCACAAGCTCATGCATAGGCTCTCTCATAGGTACAGGTGTTGGCCTCCTACAATGATTTCATAACTAAGCCTTTACAGCCATGATTTAGAGATTGAACATCTAACCTGAACAACTACTTTAATCATCATGAAGGTGCATTTAAATTGTCAACCCAGGGACATGAACTTGAAATGGGCCAACACAGTATGTGCACTAGGAACTCTTAAGTAGCCATTCCTAATCTACAACTAAGAAACACACAATACTGGAAGTAAATTGCTTGAAAATTAAATAAAGCAAATGTTGAACATCAACCAACAACTATGCTGAATTGAAATGCATGACAAGAATAAAAGATATGAGCAATAAACAGGAAACTACTCTATCTGCTTTGGCTATAGGAATAGATACAAAATGCACTTCTAGTGGCTGCAGGAACAGTCGACGCCATATTTCTAACTAAGTACTAAACAACAAGTAATAATAAACTAATGCTAACTAATAAAACATATTACTCACCAAGTGGGCCCCCTTGGATAAGTATCCTCTAAACTAACAAGAACCCAGATGCTCGAACTTAGAACTTTATTTCATTCATTGTAAATCATGAATACAAAGAGTAATGTATCAAAACTAGAGTACAATATAAAATCGTGCAACCTCTTCCTCTATTCTCACTAATCAAATGACTAACTAAGAGGAAGGAGCATCAGATTATTATTTATGCTAATAGCTAAACAAGGCAGTCAACTCCATGACTAGGAGGACGCCAATTAGGGAAAATAGGGAAAGTGGAGTGATGGCAGTTACATGCATGGAATCTGGTCAGACATACAAGTCAGACACATACGTAGCACAACAGTAATGCTCGTGCATCCTTGATCATTAAAGTCCACTACAACAAGGTGGTTATACTTGGCTGCATGGAGAATCTTCTGCCGCCGGTCTTATTTGACTTGGAGCGATTCCCTTGCTGGACATTATGGTGCATGCCTAGCTGGCGGTGTTTTCCTCAACTTAGCACATTAAATTTGCATGGCAAGGTTAGTACACATAATAACTACACATCTATAACCACCTTAAGAAACATTCAATAACCACATGCAAAATCAATATAGATAGTTCACATATTATGCCAAATATCATTAAAGCTTGCAGAGATAGGGTAATATCAAATGTCAATGGTTTGAGGGAAACATTATGCCAATACCAACACTTAAGCATTAAATTCCATGACATCTATGAGAAAATAGACTGTAGATTCTCTCCAAAACTAGACCAAAAACTAGGCTCATCACTCCCCCCAACCTAACGTTTTGTTGGTCCTCCAGCAGGGGAAGAGTTGTTCTTTTGCTTGGTTAAAGCTTTGAAATTTGCAATTGAGATTTGTTTGACATCAATGACTATAGTACATGAATCAAGATCCCAATAGAATCCTCCCAATCTGTCAAACCTGTCCCATCTTCGCCTCTCTGCGGTAGTGTCATATTGGTAGAATCTCAAATTTGGCATAGGCCACATAAGCATCGGTGGCTGAAAAGTCAGGGGAAGCCAAGACTGTCCCTGAGTTCTTCCAATCTGAATATGTCTCTTAATTTTTTTTAATGCTACAACATAATTTTGGATGGAATGGGGCTCAGTCTGTTTCAGCTCATCAGTCAAACTATTCCATCTCTGTGATAGGTATCTCCTCACAATTTTCTCTTTTGCTATTGTCTTTACCTCTTACTCAGTGTAAATTGCCTCAATCCAATGCATAATCCTATTGCTATAACTAGGTCTGAGCAACATTCTATGCCATTCTCTATAAATATCCCTTGGGTTGCTTGACTCAGCTCTAAGAAACAGAGGAATATCATACTTCAATTGTTTATAAGCACCATGTTGATGTCCCCAACTAATCTCATTTTGCACCCAAGACATGAATGCTCTTAATTGAACATCCCAACATACAACAACGGGTTCTAATCATGGTCTTTTGTGACAACATAATTATGTAAATAAAATTCACATAGCAAATTCTTCATTTCAGAGGAGACGATCCTATAAGCATTGAAAAATTCCATAGGGGTATCAATAGATGGATTCAAACCTGAGGAAAGTCTTGACATATTAAAAGAGAGATATTTCTCTTTCAGGAGTAGAGCATAGACCCTTGGAGGATCTCTACATTCCAGAATCTTTGGCGTCAAGGCTGCCATATCATCTACCCTATGCTTTAGGGTGGCAATTTCTGCATCTCTATCCTCAATTTCTTCATCCCTTCTTTGAATTTCCTCCAATTTCCATTTTTCCTTTTTCCATTCTTCCTTCTTTCTTTGTATTTCTCTCCATAAATTCAAAATTGTTGCATGTACTATAAAATTACGAGGATTATGAATGCCTACCAGTATTTTTGTTGATGATGGCTCCTCATATGGCACTATTTGCATAGACTTCAGGCTATCTGGTTATCTTTGGCTATAAGGGTGTTGTTTCTTCTTCCTTTTGCTGCAAGGACTCTTGTTCTCATTGCGGCTATAGGAACTCTTGCTCTGGTTTTGGTTGTTGTTGTAGGACTTCATGTTGCAGAATCTCTTGCTCATGCTGCAGGAAGTCCTGATTTTCCTCCAATTCTTCTGCAATGTTAGCAAGATCGACTAGTGTTATATTTGTTGCCCTCTTAAATGTGTCTTCTCCTTCTTCAACATTCTCCTACTCCATTGGAGCTTCAAGGTCCTCTTGCTCATGTGAGGTCTCACCAGGTTTAGGGCTTTCCTGAAAAGGTGTACCAATCACGGGCCTGACTGGTCTTGATTTCCTAAGAGGCCTCTCACGTTTTCCTTTGGCTACAAGATGAAAAATATCAACTTTCCTCTTCTTAGAACTTGACACTTTTCTTTCTACAGGTTGTGTTTTAGCCTTCCCTCTTCTCATTTCTACCCCTCTCTATTGTGCCCTAGTTTTCATGAGGGTTTCAAGTGGAACTTCATCATCAGAATCCGAGGAAGAAGAGCTTTCTTTTTCTGAGTGCTCAGTTTTAGAAGAACTAATTACTATAGCTTCTTCTACTGCAGGAGGATTCATACCAGAGGTTGAAGCACTAGGAATGGCTTCAGTCGTGCTTACTCTCCTGCTAGACCTATGAGATTGAGGTATAGCCCTAGGTTGCAAATTCTCAACATTGAAAAACTCTTCCTGATGATAATTTTGATCAACTTTGATAAAATCTTCCCAGGTCATTCCAGATACATCATGCAAAGACCTTTCAACTAGCATTTTAATCAAGCAATGGTGGGAAAGAAAATTATTCCTACCTTTTTGGGTCTCAGCTGCCATGATTGAGAGAAGATTGTACAACACGTTGGGCACATTCATCCTCCTTCTGTGCCTCATGTGATTTAAAAGCTTGAAGTGCACATAATGCAAATTTGATTGGTGACCCTCATAAGTGATGTATTTGATAACATACATAGCTATCTGCTTCCACGGCTCGGGTAGAGACATTCTCTTTGCACCTTGTTTATCTATGCTCAATGGGGGGTCGTTTGGCTCTGTGAATTCGACCCTAGCTGACCTGGTGTCTCCAAAAGTAGGGTAATTTTCACCATCAGCAAGTAACCTTGTAACCTTTGCAATTCTTTCCTTCGTTGCCACAACTTCTAACCCTCAAACCGTGGCTTTTCCTTATGAAAATTTCTAGGAAAATTCAAGGGCAATTCCTTCATCATAATCATCCAACTTCAAAAAGTAATCTATCCATCCACAGTTTTGAAATTTGGCCAGGCATTGTGCATCCTACAATAAAATATCATGCACTGTGGGTTAATTTTGAATTAACCCTCCTCCCATTGTCTGCAATCAAAATGCTTTGCAACTTCTTTTCCTACAATTCCCCTTTTGAAAATCAAATGCACTTCCCTGCAGTGTCTGTTAAATCTCAGGACCAACCTACTAAATTTCTAGTGCCAGCGTCGACTAAATTTCCTTTCTTTTTTGTTTGCAACTCAAGATTACGACAGGGAAATAATGGCAAGAAAATGAGTGATAAAGGGAAATTATAATAGGAAGAAATGGTGGTTGCAGCTATTGTCACTTCACACATGCAAGGCGTCCTTGGATTTCAAATTGCCTCATTTTTAAATTTTTGACACAACCTAATATGATTTGACACATGGACAATAA